>PVJD01003839.1:0-152365 GCA_004026545.1 Mormoops blainvillei | reverse complement strand
TTCCTCAAGGAGCGGCAGGAGGCGCTAGCGCCGTGGCCAGTCATCGGGCTTGGAAAATTCTTGTTAAAAGTTGATAGCAAGGTATTGTGTTTTAAGAACTTGGGATGTTTTAATGGAGCTTATATATTTCATTGTAGGAAATGTTCTATTTAGTATTTATACTGGACTTATTGACAAATTTAACATCTAATTCTATGATGACATTTAAAGTTTATAATTATGGTTTATGTAAGGATAGGCTATATTTAGTTTAAATCATTGTAAGGATCAAGTTGTAATCCAGAGGGGTTAACTGACTTGTAAAAATTATATAGCCAGGTAGTGGCTAAGTTCAGTGAATATTTTTGGAATAATTCCCATGTCTCATATTGTGCTAAGTCCACGGAAGAGCAGATGAATCATAGAAATGTAGATGAAGAAGCCCTGTTTAGGGAGAGATAGCAATCCATAAAAATTCAGAGGCAGTTGGTAGATTCAGAGGCTTCCTTGTTAAGAGCCTGGGCTCTGAATCCAAATTCTGGTTTCAGATCCCAGTTCTGCTACTTATTAGCTGTGTGACCTTGGATGAGTTTCTTAGCCTTTCTGTGCCTTTGTTTCCTAAGTAATACAGTGAGTATAAGAGCATGTACCTCATAGTTTGTTTGTGAGTGTTAAATGAATGAGTATGTGTACAATTCCTGGAACAAGGTCTGGTACACAATAAGCTCTGTACAAGTGTTAGCTGTTAAAATTTGTGGAGGAAAAGTATTGGGTTGGCCAAAAAGTCCATTTAGTTTTCACCGTAAAGTAAAAGACCCATTTTTCATTTTCACCACTACCTTTATTGATTTGGGTATTTGAGTATGTCAGCTATCTCCCTCGTGGTATAACATTGATTGTTCGCAATTAATGTCTCGATCTGATCGCTGTCAACTTCAGCTGCTCTGCCTAACCATGGAGCATTGTCCAGTGAGAAATCTCCAGCATGAAACTTTGCAGACCACTTTTGACATGTTCGGTCAGTCACAGCACCTTCTCCATACACCGCACAAATCTTTTTTTCTGTGTGTTTCAGTTGCATTTTTACCTTTCTTGAAATAATAAAGCATAATATGCCAAAAATGTTGCATATTTTCTCCCATCTTCAAGATTAAATGGCTCTACAAAGATTGACCAGTTTTGATAAGTTGTTTTTTAATGCCTGCTGCTATGACAGCTGTCACAATATAATCTAACAAAATTGTTTCAAATGAAAGTAAAGACAACTGAGTGCAATAGAGCCATTTCGGGGAAACTGAACCAACTTAGGCCAACCCAGCACGGACAGGATACAGTGGTACCACCGAGCGAAAAGCGACTCATGTTGGTGAGGCGGCGGGAGAGCGGTGTTTTTGTAGAGGAGGCGACGCCAGGGCAAATTCCAAAGCACAAGTAGGAGTTTATTAGGTAGACGTGGCAGGAAGGCCGCACAGAAAGAGCAGGGCAAAGGCACAGACTTCCACGTGGATCCTTAGGGAACGCCAAGAAACTGGTCATGGCTGCGGCGTAAGAAATGGTGATTAGAGGAAAGCCTGGAGGGGCAGGTGTGGCTGGATCAAGGAGGCCTTTTTGTGCGCCGCGCTGTGCGAGCTGGACTTCGTCATAGAGGCTAGTCACTGTTTCCTTTAACAGGTCTGTTCATGACTTGAGGTTGAAAAATACTGTTAGGTGAAACCAGTGTAGATATAGATGACATGGACCTCCCCTCTACATGGGGGACATGTAGAGGGGAGGTCGTAAATCTTTTAAGTGCACAATAAAATACCCTGGGTCAAAGGAGAAGCAGGGGATACATTTTCTTACATGTTGCTTGTCTTCTGTAAAGCTTTTCAGTTTTATAATTCCCACCAGTGCAACATATGAGAATACCGAGTTCCATGAGCCCTTGCCAAGGAATATTATAGTAACAAAGAAGCCTTTTTAGTTTTGTAAAAAGAAGTATCTCAATGTTGTTTTAATCTAAAATGTTAAGAAATAAAAATGAGCTGATTATCCTGTTATATCCTTATTGGCTAACTATATTTTTATTTTATAATTTTCCTATTTGTACTCTTACTAATTTTTTCAACTTTTTAAAATAAGGAATCTGAGACTTTGCATAAATTTCAACATGTTTATCACATTTCCCCAGTATTGGGATGAAGCATTATCTTACTAGAGCATATTTAGTACTTAAAAATGTTTGAAGAGTGTAACTCTTGTTTTCAGTTAATGTCTTTGTCTTTGCACTGTAACATCTTGCTTTTTTGTAGAAAAGTGTGTGTGTAAAAATTGGGGTGGAAGGAAATACACCAAATAATAACAGAATCTTAGATATGCCTGCATTTTGGCCAGGTGTGCTCTGTTCCAAATGAGCACTAAAATGTTTTACTCTTTAAAAAATATGAAATAACTAATACTACAAAGCTGCAACCACAAAGTTTGATGAAAATGTGATATAGGAACATAAATTGGTTTATACAGGGACTAGCAATCCTTTTGGTGCATAATATGTGAAAGGATCTTAATTATTACACTAATATTTGGAATTTGGTGTGGCTATTTAAGGCTACAAACTTTTAGATTATTTTATGTGTTTTTAATTGTTGAATTGCCAGCAAAGCTTGTGGTTATCCTCATTGTAATCATTGTATATCTTACAGGAATACTACATTCATGTGATTTTGTAACTTTGTTAATGCATTACAATTTTTTTTCTAGTTTTTCCTTTGTCTGGGATAATTTCCTCCTCATGCTCTCAGTGACTCTCTTTTCTTTTCTTTTCATACTGTTATTGCATTCTCTAATGATATGCCACTGTTCTTATCTTCTTTTCCTCACCTTAACCCCCCATCCCCAAGCTCTGGCACTGGCTAAATAAGAAGGTAAATGAACACATGGATGTTGATGTTTATTGTTCTATTCTGTAACTTCTCCCCGTATCTCCATTCTCACTCTGTTTCTGTCCATATCGCAAACTAAGTTTTTGTTATTAAAATTCTAATTATAAGCTATGGAAGGTCATGAAGCATTGATATCATCACAGTACAATTTGCTGAAATCCCAAAGCTATTTTATTCAGGATATTGGTGGTATATTTTTGCTCAGGCATGTGTAAGAAGTTCTGTCTTGTCCTTTTGTCCACTGTGGTTTCCATGCCTTTTCAGCTCTGTAAGGCGGCTCATTCGGATCCTCTAGTCCCCTTTGGTGTGAGAGAACACATAGGCAGTCATTACTGAAAAGTGAAGAAAATTCTTTATTGCTAATTTTTCTTTAAGTGACACAGGAAGTTTTCAAAGATGAATCTGCGAAGTATTTTGTATAATTCCCTCGGCTGGTGATTTTATGTGTTGTCTTTTTTATAACTAGTATTCCAAAATTTTATTTTTAACTTAAAAAAGGTGGTAGTCATGGCCTGTGACATCTAATTTCATGTGTTTCCCTAGATATAGGTTGTGTCTGTGGTAAGTGATTCACATGATTGGCTTGGAATTGTAAAGGGACAGTTTTAGTAACTTCAGTAAAGGCCAATCCAGATATATTAGGAGTGATACACCTCTAACATATAATCTGCATGTAGTAGTTCTAGATTTAATTTCATTAATTCCCTAGGACAGATAGCAAGAGGTAACATCATTTACATGTATTGTGTTTAAACACAGTTAGACTCTAAAAGTTTTCGGTGGAAATACTATCAAGGCTTTAAAAGAAATGGAAATAGATCAAGATGACACTTTTATGTGTAGAGATTAGGATTTCATTTGGTTGAAACAGGAAAGGGGAGACTTGGCAATGCCTAAAATTTTAAACTTTGGATTGAAAATAAACTGTAAAATATAAGTAGACACACACTACCACCGCACATACATACATACACACACAAACACATACACACACATATGGTTGCCTATACCTCCGTTTCCTACAAAACTAGTCTAAGTAAATTAGTTTAATCCTTGGCAAATGATAGTGCTGCAAGCATGTCACATTTTCTTACTCTGATTAAAATAGGTGGTTTAATGTATTTTCCTAATTTGTATATATATGTTGAAATGAAATTTTCCTCAAGCAATAATAGAAAGGAGACCCAAAGTCATTAGGTTTAGCTTGATTTAAAGCTAAATGAGTTAGATTACCTAATATATGAGCCCAATTTACAGCTGACTAGTGAGTGAGTTTTAAAAGATTCCTAAGAGATCAAGTAGCTTTTTTCTTTTCTTTGCTGATTCCATGTAGCATAAATAAAGCATTGGTGTAGAACTGGAGTAACTGCTTGAAGTTCTGAGAGTGTGTGCTCTAGGAGAGCACAAAGATAAGTTGAAGATTATTATTTTTAAAAATTAAAAAAAATCTTCACCCAAGGGTATGCCCATTGATCTTAGAGAGAGAGAGAAACATCAGTGAGAGAGAGAAACAATGTGAGAGAGAAACATCAATCGGCTGCCCTGCCCTCACCCACATATCCCAACTGGTGACAAACCCGCAACCCAAGCACGTGCCCTGACTGGGGATCGAACCTGCCATTCTTTAGTCTATGGGACAATGCTCCAACCAATTGAGCTGCCTGGCGGGAGCAAGTTGAACATTATTTTATTACTTACATTCTGACAAAGGTCAGAAAATTACAGTATTCCGAGTTCAAGTGGAGTGAATTAGGAAACCAAGAGGAGAATATCGATTATATGCACTAAGACTCAACTAGATTTAGTTAAAAAAACAAAACAAAATAAAAACCTACAGGCCTACATTCATAATAGAATAGAAAACTAAGTAGTGGCATGGCACTTTTTGAATAGCTTGATAAACAAGACCAGTGAGTTTAGAAACGTGTCTGTTGATATACCGTGTTTTACCATGTACAGTGCTCTCCTGTGTATAACGTGCACCCACATTTTTGGCCCAAACTTTCAGGGAAAAAATCTTTCATTTTAATTTTAAAATTCAGTTATTTATTTATATTTAGATATTTGTTTTTTGTATTATAAAGGCATTTTAGCATTTATTTTCTAACATACTGTGGTACAAGAAATTTTATGTAACAAATAATTACAAATCATAAGTATAAGGTATTTCAGGTACTACCCATGTAATGCACATCCTTATTTTTCCCTCAAAAATTTGGGTAAGAAAGTGTGCACTATACACAGCAAAATACTGTCACTTCAGATTTACCAACATCTTTAAAATTTTACACTTGAAACATTCAGAATGTCATTTTTAAATTTCTCCTCTTCCCCTTTGAGAAAACAAAGTTTAAAAACTAAAATAATTCTCATAGCATGGAACACTGGGGAAGTTTCTAGGGACTGCAGTTTCCACCAGCAAGGCAGTGGTGACAGGTGGCATGGTTTCCTTTGCCCAAAGCAGAGCACGGAACAGGGCCAGCCTCAGGAATAGCACTGCTGGCATTCCCTTGGGATTCTCTCCTCCGCCTCTTTCCCCTTCTCCGTTGCTTCCTTTGTTTGTGTTTGTCTTTCTGTGTCTATGAGTTTGTTTCCTTGTGAGTTTTGTTCCAGTCACTCTTTCAGGGAATTCTCTTCCACCATAACAGTTTTCTGTACATTTTGTTTTTCCTCCTCTTTTGACCCTTAGTTCTACACACGAACTCCCTCCTCCCTCCATTTTTTTCTTCTCTTTTCTTGACTTTTTCCATCTCCCTTTATTCTTTAATAAGCCTTTAACTGTCTTTCCCACTCCTGTCTCTTTTGTAGTCTCTCTTTTCGTCCAGGTGTTTTGTTTTTTTTTTAATCTAATCTTAGCCAGCCATAATGTGAACAGAAACCCCTTTAATATTTTAGCTTATGTATTGAGCATCCTAAATGATTTTACTTATTTTAAATTTTGAATGAAACATCTATCCTTACTGTTATCCCTTGAACATAAATTTTTATTTAGGTGACTCTTAGTGTGGATTTTTTCCATGCCTTCATTATACAGCTTGTGATAGGAAAATTCTACCCTTGTTGAAAAACATAACATTTGATTTTGTAATGTTGATGTACATAATGTTTGTGAATATTCTGTGCTTTATATGTTAAAAATACCCAGACATAAATTTAGATATTTATACTTTGTAAATAGAACATCCTTTATGTTAAAAAATACATTTTAGGATATGACTTTTCTAAAAATAAAATTGAGGATCCTAACCTCTTTTCAGAAATTTTAATTTGTGAATACAAACCTGGTCTTAATTCTAAAATTATTTATCCTTGCTTATCCATATACACGTTAACTGAGCTTTTACGGTGTGTCATACACTGAGGGTTTGGAGAACAAAGAGGAGTAATACAACACCAGCCCTTTCTTTAGGAAGTTGTCTCAGGAACTAGGTGTAGAGTTGGTTTCTGATTGTGAAACTTTCCAGTTTCATTGATTTTACAACTTATATTCAAAATATGACATCTGACCTTCCATATCTTAGATACCTGGTATCTGCATTGTTTTCAGTGCTTTGGTAGCCCGCACTGAAAATTAACTCTTCTGTTTGAAGCTGTAATTGTCAAGATAGAAGATGAACTTTTTATTTTTGAGTTTACAACAGCACTGATCTCTTAGTGACAGTATCCTTCATGAATGATATGGAGGATGCAAGCTTTTAAGCTTTGAGTGGAAAGTAAATGTTTTGGAAGTCAGTTGTTGGTTTGGTTCTTTTTTTCTTTAACTACCATTCTTTACTTTTGGATGTTTAATTCACTGTTTGAAGAGCATATTTCAGATTTAAGAGTAACTTATTCAGCACCCCTGTAGCTCATGTTGGAGTTGGGGGGGTGCAACATGGTGTTTCAGTAGTCATCAGTCTGGTTGATTGCTTTTTCTAAATGTTATATAATAGCTTTGCATGGATGGAATTCTACAAATCTATCAGAATGATATGTTCTGAAAATAAAATTTTTTATGTGTTGGATTATTTGGGATTGTGAAACATAAAAGAAGTTATACTCAAAATAGACTGTCAGATAGCCCTGACTAGTGTGGCTCAGTTGATTGGGCATCGTCCTGCAAAGTGAAAGGTCACCAGTATGCACATGCCTGTGTTGCGGGTTTGTCCCCTGCTTGTGAGAAGCAACTGACTGATGTTTCTCACATCGATGTTTCCCTCTCTTTCCCCCTCCCTTTCCCTCTCTCTAAAAATAAATATATAAAATCTTTTTTAAAAGTTTAGGGAGAGCATAATTTTATTGATTTTCTAGGTTTTCAGTCATAATTTTTCATAAAGCTAATGTTTTAAAAAGAATAGAAAATTTCAGTAGAATATTATATTTTTAGAAGTATTTTATTGGAGATTATTTTAAATATTAAAAGATGTAACATTACTTATATAATTGAAGTGCATTTTGTATCCCTCCTTGATTCTTTTCCCACCCAGAGTAACTATTTTTCTGATTTGGTATTTATCGTTACCATAACATTAACTTTTTTTAGAAGAATTTTTAAATTAATTAATTATTTTTTTTAAAGAGAGAGGGGAAGGGAAGGAGAGAGGGAGAGAAACATCAGTCTGTGGTTGCCTCCTGCATGCCCCCCACTGGGGACCTGGCCCACAACCCAGGCATGTGCCCTGACAGGGAATTGAACTGGCGACCTTTTGGTTCACAGGCTGGCACTCAGTCCACTGAGCCACACCAGCCAGGGCTCATTAACTTTTTATTATTGCTGTTTTTGTAACCCTAACGACATCAGAGGAAAAACATCGAAAGTAATTCCTATTTTAATTTGCTCCTATTTTATCTATATGTAATTTTGGACATACCTGTTTTATAAAAGACATACTTTTTCTAAAAAAAAAGTATTTGCTAATTGACAGTAAAATTTTCTAAAATTTGAGGTTGGCTAATGGATTGTCATTATTTTATTTAGAATATTTACCAGATTGTAAATTCTAATTTGAAATGTAAATATACCACAGTATGAGAATTCAAACATAAACGTTATGTTCAAATTGACTGCTTTTTCTTAGATATGACACTGATAAACTCTATAGAACAGCAGTAATTAATACTATTAATTTTATAAAGTTGCTTATAGCTTTCACTGCTTTAGTTATTATTATTCCATAGTCTGCTTTGCAATGCTGAATATCCTGTTTTGTCTTCATTATATTTGAATGCATATGTGTTTTTATTACGTTGTACTTCAAGCTCAGTAATTTTCTTTTTCATTTCTGTGCAGATGATCATCTGGTTGGAGAAGATGTTAGACAAAATAATTAGCATTTTCATCATATTTTTGTTAGTGATAGGAACTCTTCTTTTAGCCCTACTCCTGACTGCAAAGGTAGAGTACAGTAATTACTGTTACCATTAATAAACTCTTAATTTCTAGAATTGTATGGATAAGCAGCTGATAGAAACAGTATGGAAAATGTTAACTTTGCGTGTAAATATGTATTTACACTAAAACCAGAACCAAATAGAAATCCTAGGGCTGGAAAGAACAATAACAAGTGAAAAATTAACTAGATAAGCTCATCAGCAGATTTGAAATCAAGAAAAATAAATCAGTGAACTTGAAGAAAGGTCAGTAGAAAGTATCCAATCTGAAGAACATAAAGTTCCTGTAAATACTTTACTGGAAGTCAGTATTAGCTTGAAGTAGATTATGATAAATTAAAGGTGTGATAAGTTTAAGATAAATTACAGCCACTAAGTAACCCATATTTTAGGGGCACTAAAATGCTATACAAAGAAATAATTGCTTAACACAAAAGAAGTCTGTAAAAGAGGAACCGTAGAGATGAGACAGATAGAAAGCAAATAGCAAAATGGCAAACCTAAATCCAATCATATATCAGTGCTTCTGTTAAATGTGAGGCAACTAAACAGTTGAAAGGTATAGATTTTTCAGATAGTATAAAAAAGTAGTTTCCAACTAAATGACATCTATAAGAGATACACTTTAAATTCAAAGATACTAAAAGATTTGATAGTAAAAGTATTAAAAATGATATACTGTGCGAACTATAAACATAAGAAATGTGACATGATTATATTAATACCAGACAACATAATTAAAAAAAAAGAAATATTACTAGAGACAAACACTTTTTATAATGATAAAAGAGTTAATACTGCAGTAGAGTACAATCATTATGAATGTGTATATTCTAACAGTGGAGCTCTAAAATACATGAAGCACAATATTCAGAATTAGAAGGAGAAATAGACAAATCAAAGATTATAGTTAGAGATTGCATAATACTCTTCTTGCAATAATTGGGAGATTAAGTAGATTGAAAATTAATAAGGATATAAAAGCCTTGAAAAACTCTGCCGGTCAGTTCGATCTCATTGACAGTAGCAGAATCATATTCTTTTCAATTAAACATGGAATACTCACGAGGGTAAACCATATGCTCAGGACACCGAATAAATTTAATCAAAGTAAAATCATATAGCGCCTGTTCCCTGACATTGGCTTGGGTTTTTTGTTTTTTTATCTCCCTCATTTTGCTGATTATTGAGCAAGGTACATTTGGAACAGTTTCAGTTGACCATTTTTTACTCAGAAACCTTACTCAGTTGCTTATATTTGCCTTTGTATTTCACATTGCATTTTGATTCTTTAAGCTCATGTAGTGTTGATACTGCATATACACACACACATACATATATATACACACACACACATGTATATGTATATGTACATACACATACACACATATATACATGTATATATGTATACACACATATACACACACACACACACGAGCTAAATATATATATTATTGTGTATGGGTGTATTTGTATGTATCTATTTACATATTTTTCCTTAAGTAAATTGTTGAGTTTCCTAAAGGCAGGGAGCTGTGTTGCACACTTTATTTCCCATAGCGTGTGTCACAGAATATCATTCATGTACAGCAGCTGCTGAGTGCAGGTTTCCAAAGTGTTTGCTGCCAAGATGTGTAGTTATCTGACTCTAAAATAGTGTTCCAATAATAGTGTAGAAAAATAAATGTTAAGTTACATTTACTTTTTATTGAGATTCATTTCTCTCCTTATCTGTAATACAGGTACATCAAGAGAGTGTACACATGATTGAAGTCACAAGCAGTTTGATTAATGAAACTCTAGCAAATCACCCGGAGTGGGCAAAGTAAGAATATTATTTTACAGAGACAAAAATAGTTGGACGACCTGCATGAGGTGGTCTTCATTGATGCAGCTGCCTTGGAAAAGATAGGGTTTACTAAAGCTTTAATGCAAGCTGTCATTGCAAAAGAATTGTATGTAATGTCGGAGGGGGTTGCATTGGGGAAGTGCTTAAGATTTCAGAAACAGTTTGTAGTACTTATATTTGAATTGAGATTTGCAATTCACAGCATGTTAGAATTAACAAAGTACTTTCACTTACATTGTGACCCGTACATTGTGACCTGTCTTCCTCACAGTGACTGTGCAGTAGGTTAAGGAGATTATCACCATTTCACAGACCAGGAAACAGGATTAAAGGTTAAGGACTTGAAATAATGATCCACCAATGGTGGAGTCAGCACTCAACACCCGGTGTTTCTGATCAAGTACTCCTCCATGTAGGAGGATTTTTTAAAAAGCTGTTTAGACTTTGGTGGTTCACGGAAGGTCTGATTCTTTAGCAGCAAATTAGTGGAACTAGATATGAATTAATAGTAATGATTTCTTGCAAATCTCTGTATTCAGTAGATTTCTGTCCTGAAGAAGGCAGATGACCTTGTGAGAAATTGTGGATAGTCCTAGTGGAGGGAATACAGTTAAGAATTGATAGATGTGTTTTCTTCCAGTATGGAGCACACTTTATATGTCCCATGTGGGTGCCCTGACTGCCTGTGGATGTGCTTGGTGAGCTGGTGGGTAAATTAGAAAGACTTAGGGCAGGGTCACCCTATCACAGCTTCAAAGAAAATGAAGTTGAAGTTAGAGCACATCTTAATTCATGTCTTGGACAATTCTCTTAGCCTGGAACCCATTTCCTACTTTCTACTGACTAGAAAGTGTAGAAACTTGGGGGACTATGTGCCATGTTGGAAATTTCCCTTTACTTTTCCATTATTCTTGGGGCTCTTCTCTTGAAAGGTCATATTGTGGTGATTAACCTTTGCTCACAAAGGTGAGGGTAGGCCATTCCAAATTGTAGGAACTTGGTTTGTACTCAGAGTAGGAAAATTACCATATTTTGCTGTGCATAATGTGCACCCACATTTTTGGCCCAAACTTTCAGGAAAAAAACCCTTTCATTTTAATTTTTTAATTCAATTATTTTATATTTAGATACTTGTTTTGTTTGTATTATAAAGGAATTTTAGCATTTGTTTTTGAACATATTCCCTTAATTGGAAACGTAACAAATAATTACAAAACACAAGAACTTCAGCTACTACCTATGTATAATGCACATCCTTATTTTTCCCTCAAAAATTTGGGCAAGAAAGTACGCGTTATACATGGCAAAATATGGTAGTAATTTGCTGCCATAGTGAATATCCTAAGGAAGGAGCTCAATGTAGTAGCTGTGTTTGGTGTAAGATCAAGGCACATCCCAGTTGGTCCCAGCCAAGGTCGCTCTGATGTTTCAGGCCCCATGTCCCCTAGAGGGCACTTGTTGCAAGGAGGACTAGACTGAACTAAGGTCTTTGACTTGGCCTCAGGGCAGCCTCTCTTATCTGTTGCTGGTTAGACACCTGCATGAGCACTTTAGTGAAGTGTTTTCACAAGCCAGAAAGACTTTTATCAGACCTAATAGATGTTCATTAGTCATGCAGGATCTATCCAGATGCCACTGCAAATCCCCACGCTTTTGTATATCACCACAGGATGTAATTTTCCCTATAAAAATGTAATACCATGTAATTGAAAATATTTAGCAGTCCCTTCAAACCACTGTTGAATCTATAAATACTAGAGTAATTTAAAAGCCACTTAAATTAATTTTTCCCAAATCACATATCTAAATATTTAGAGATCCAAATTTCCTGTTCATATCCTTGTACTGCAAGATTATAACATTTGTAAATATCTCTAAAGTTTTGCCTTACTTGCTGAGAAGTACTTGAACTGACTGAGAATTTGCAAAAAGCTTCATGAATATTTTGTTTATATGGAGTGTATGATGAACTGGTTAATATTGAAGATTCAAACCAATTTGTGAATGTTAGCATCTCTAGTATACAACACTGTAAGGAGCAATTAAGGGAATACGTGGTCCTGGCGTCCTGGCTGGTGTGGCTCAGTGGGTCAGACGCGGGGCTGTGAACCCAAAGATCGTGGGCTTGATTTCTGATCAGGGCACATGCCTGAGCTGTGGGCCAGGTCCCCAGTTGGGGGTGTGCAAGAGGCAACCGATCGGTGTTTCATGTATCAGTGTTTCTCTCCCTCTATTCCCTTCTCTCCAAAAACAAATAAAAACTTTAAAAAAAGAGAGAATATTTGAAAATACTTTCTCCTTTGGAAAACATTGGGCATGTGTCATCTGTTATTGATTAAGGGAGAACCCCGTTTAGTTGACAAGGAAGTGGAGAGGCCACCTCTCACTACCACACAAGGTGTAAAGTTTGTAGACTGTAGTTCTTTGTACAGATGGAGCTCCACTCAGGAGCTCCTCACATCTAAAAGAAAAAGATCTTCAATAAATGGAAAATTGAAAACAGTGATTCACCCTCTTAGTTTTTTTATGGTCTCCCTCACCTCTCCTGTTCCTTAGATCAGTGGTTCTCAGATGTAAGTGTGCACCAGAATCACTGTCAGGGCTTATTAGGCACCAGTTGCTGGGCTCTAGCCCCAGAGTTACTTTCTCAGTAGGTCTGGGTAAGGACCAGGTTTCTAAGCAGTTCTGATGTTTCAGTCCATGGACAACAGTTTGAGAACCACCATCGTGCATCCCAGATGCTGACCATCAGTATTTCAGAACCACTTTCCCTGGCACTGTTTGAATAAGGCGAATGGCTCAGGACTGGAGGGACAGAAAAACCCAACAGAGCAGAATGACTGAGAGGTCGTGGGGAAAGTGGATCTAAAAGATAAGGAAAGCTTGGAGAGACATCCCATGTATTAGAGTTAGTCCAATTAGGCCTAGAAGTCAAGGATTCCTGAGTGTGATTCATTTGTATCTGTGTCGATCACTTATCCACAGTTTGTCAGTTACTATTAATTAAATGCATTGAGTTCAAATAGTTATTTAGTCCACTAAAAGTGTGGTGGTTTTTCATTTTTTTTTCTTTATTTTGAATTAGTTGGCTTCCTGAGGCTCAGGTAGTCCAAAGAGCCCTCAATTCTGCGGCTAACAACGTGTATCAGTATGGACGAGAATGGATAACACACAAGGTAAGGGAAGAACCTCTCTTTGTGGCTTTCTCTTTGCAAGGCCTTTATTGGTAGTGATTTCTTGCTTTGATAAAGCATAAATGGAGATTATGTTTAGAATAATAATTTTCATTTTGAAATATACCTGCAAGTCGACAAGCAACATACAGGGAAACCTGGGTGATCATACTGAATGGTGCTAGGAACCAGAACAAGCTTAGACGTTGGCCATATGCTTCTTCTTCAGTCAAGATAGATACGATTCATTACTTGCAGATTGGGAAGGAATGATCACTAAGCTTAGTGGTCAAATAAGGCTTTGGGGGGAGGGAGTATTGGGGCATATTAAATTTTATTACCTGCTGGTAACTGCTTTGCAGTTTCTGATTCGTTTTCTTTTTAAGAAAGCTGCACGAGTCTGAATTATTTTGCTCACTCACAGACGAAGAAACCAGCTCAGTAAGGCTAGGTAAATTCCCAGTGCTTGGTAGTAAATTGCAGAGCTTGGTTTTAAATTGAAGACTGGCTCCAAATCTCTTGCTCTTTCTTATTGTAGCATGCTAGAAATGTGTGCCTGGAACTGAGAGTTAAGTGCTTGAAAATGGCAGTTGAGATAAACCTTGAAGGAATGATAGGTCTTAGATGAGTGAAGAGAAGGAAGAGCGCTTTTGAAGACGGGGTGTTTATGTAAGCCAAAATGTAGAAATAAGAATGTGCTTGAGGAGATGAGCTTGACCGAAGCATTGTGAAGGGGAAATGAGAAGAAAAGACAGCATTGTGGTAGCTAAGGATCAGATTCCATAATGCGGATTTGGGATATTCTTCCCCCCCATATAGTCTGTGGAAATGAAGATAATTTGAAGTTTTAACATATTGCAGTAATTGGGATCATTTAGGGATTGACAGAATTGGTTGGAGTGAGACATGTGCCCAGAAAAAAAGGATTAATATGTGAATCTGTGTTCAAAAGTCAAAACAAAGTTATGTTGAAAATTATACTCTACACATGTGTATAGTAATCCATTAACTTAAGAATGGAATTGTGGTCAAGTTAAAAGGAATATATGTATTACTGGTTTTCTTGAGTCTATAACAGATAATATAATCACTCAGCTCATGGAAGTCTTTCAAAAACATGTATTGAAAACTAAAAAGGAAGTATGTGGATATAGATCTCAGAACTGTCGCAGAAGGAAGATCCAACCATTGCAGATAGCTTTTAGTCTTCCAGAAATATTTTGGCTGAGTTATTATGTTGAAAGCAAGGTGTTTAGTTCTTAATTTACTTGTTTGGGAGAGATTTTTATTCTGGAATTCTTAACTATTTGGGAAAGGGATAAAGAAAGGGAATTTGAATAGCAGAAGAAATGACAGATTTTAAAGGAGTAAATTTCAAATTACTTAAGAGAAAAATAAGTTTGAAACCTTTTCCTCAAGATTCTAAAAGCGAAGGTAATTGAAAAGAGATGGGCATTGCTAACAAAAATTGTTTGTGAAAAAAATATTTGTGATCCTGACTTGGACACAGGGATAATATCTAAAAGCAACCATTGAATGTCTGTCAGCTAATGAATGGAAACATAAAATACAGCATATCCACATAATTTGACCGTAAAGAGGAATGAAGTACTGATACAATCTATAACATAGATGGACCTTGAAAACATTATGCTGAGTAAAAGAATCCGTCATAAAAGACCACATATGTGTGATTCTATTTATATGAAGTGTACGGAAGAGGCATATCTATAGAAAGTGGAGTAGTGGTTTCCAGGGGTGGAAGGCTTTGGCAAGAAATGGCGGAGAGATTGCTAATGAGTATGGAGTTTTCTTTTGGGGTGATGAAAACGCTCCCAAATTGTGGTAATGGTTGCATAACTCTGAATATCCTGAAAAACTATTGATCCATACACCTTAATGAGTAAATTGTAAAGTGTGTGAATTATATCTCAATAAAGTTGTTTAAAAAAGGAGACCCATTGCAAATGCAGAGGTAGCTTTCTAATAAGCTCAGAACTTGTATAGCCGAGAATCATGTCAGAATTGTTGTCCTAAGAGCTGAAGTCTAGACAGGACTGACTAGAAAAAAACGCCATGCTCAGAAAAGGGAAAGAGTTTTTTAGTGTGCATTTAGGTTTGAATAGAAAAGGTTCCTGTCTGTCTGCCCCCAGCCAGCTTAGTCAACCTTAGGTCCTCAGTCCCCTATGCACTGTTTGGTTTCCGCTCACAGTTTGCTCTTTTCTCAACATCAAATTTACTTTCTTCACTCACCATCCTTGTCTGAGCCATCCTTTCTGCTTGGTATGCCTGTTCTAAAATTTGTACGAAGGTACTGCCCTGAGACAGCAAGGGAATAAGTAACGTGTTTGCTCTGTCCCTTCTCCTGTGACTAGAATGAAGGCAGTGACAGCTAGTTCACAGACATGCCAGGCACTGTTGCCATGCCAGCGAAAAAGCAGTAAACCAGAGTTACCACTCTCCTGGTGCTTACACTCTGGCGAGAGGAAACAAACCCTAAACATGTAAACAAATAAAAAATTCAGATCTAAAAGTGCTGTGATCAAGGTAAGCAGGGTCATGTGGGCAGAAGGTGACTGAGGGTGATGCTTTAGCTGGGATGGCCAGAGAGTGTCTCTGAGGTTTGAGAGTGATGTTTCACTGAGACTTGAGTGATGAGAAGGTGACAGTTTGTGAATGTCTGGAAAAATAATGCTTCAACCTGAGGGACAGCAAATTCAAAGTCTCTGAGATGGGAGCAAGCTTGGTTGAGGGGGAAAAGAAAGGCCAGGTTGGCTGGAATAGTGAATGTGATGACATGACAAGCCGTGGGTCATATTAAGAAGTTGGGATTTTCTTTTAGTTACAAAGGTAAACATTATATGGATTTAAAACAGAAACCTGATTTAGGATATTGACAACTCATTCGGGCTGCTTTATGGAGAAAGGGGGCAGGGATGGAGAAGGCAGGGAGACCAGTTACAGGATTGTTATTTCAGTAGTCCAGGTGAGATTTGATGACTTGGACGAGGATTGTGGAAGTGGAGATTGAGATAAATGGGCATATCTGGGATATTTTTTAGGTTGTCATGACCTCAAAAATCCCTGAGGAATTACTCATGAGTTGGAGTGGAGTGAAAGGGAAAGAAGATTTTGGTTTGCCAAACTCAAGTAGCTGTGCCACTTACTGAGATGGAAGAGCTTGGAAGTGTTGGTGGGGTATAGGTGTTACAGATAGACTAGTAATTCTGCCGGGGGCATATTAAGTGTGAGATACTTACTAGGTATCTAAGTAGAAATATCACAAAAGGCAATTGGACATACATAGCCGGAACCCAGAAGAAAGATCTGGCTGTAGGTGGAGGTTTATGTATCATCAGATGGTGCTCATAGCATTGGATCAGATGGCTTGTATTAGTTTGCCAGGGCTACCATAACAAAGTACCATGGACTGGATGGCTTTCACAACAGAGCTTTCTTTTCTCATAATTCTAGAGGCTAGAAGTCCAACATCAAGGTGTCAGCAGGACTGACACCTGTCCTGCCGCCTCTTTCCCTGGCTTGTAGATGTCCTGTGTCTTCACATGGTCTTTCCTCTGAGTATGTCTGTGTCATAATCTTTTTCTTTCTTTAATAAGGACTGGATGAGCACCCACCCTAATGATGTTATTTTACCTTATTTACTGCTTTGAAGACCCTGTCTCTAAGTAGTCAAAACCTATGCTGCGGGTTAAGACTTCAACCTATGAATATTGGGTGAGGGCACAATTCAGCCCATAATGATGGCCTAAGGAGGGAGCATAGATAGAAGAGGATCAAAGATAGACACCTGGAGCACTTGAGGTTCTCCAGGGAGGAGGAGTAGCCCGTGAGGTGGGAGGAAAACCAAGCTGTGTGTGTTACAGAGGCCAAGGACGAAAATGCTTCAAGAAAGACTTGCTCAGCTATGGCATATGCTGCAGAGATTTTGCACACGACGAGTACTGACTTATCAGCCCCATTTTATACACGAGGTTATTCGCCTTAAGTCAGTCAGTTGTCAAATAGCATTCTGACTGCCCTTAATGCTCTATTGCTTTTCATATGCAAAGAACGTGTCACGTATCAACAATAGTATGTATACTTTAGTGATTCTTTTAATAGCAGTGATGCGTACATTAGACTCTGTGCTCTCTGACCCAGTCTTATTGCGACTTGCCAATATGTATTGTAATGTTGCAGGACAGCGTTCTGGGTCTGTAACGTGTTGCTATGGTCGATAGCACCACTATTTAGAAAAGACTGTTTTATATATAACATGCTGTAAAGTTATGCTGAACTCTCCTCCACTGTTATAGTCGTCGTATTTAAGTTACTCGCTGGAGTGCTGGAGTGAGACTGCTAAAGGACATGTCAGTTTGAAATGATTCTTTATTGCAGTAAAGGCCACTGGGTAGACAGTCTAGAAAAGAAGCTGTCAGTAACCAGACTTCTAGGCACTTCTGGTTCAAGGGAGATTTCAGAAGCTGATAGGAAAATGACAGAAAGAATTGGTAACAGGAAATCTGTGAGTATCTGACAGTCATAATATGTGGAATGTAAATTTAAAGAACCTCTATTAGATGTTCTTTGTTCATAGGTTATGTAGGCTGTAGTTGAAAGAAAGTTAGAGAACTTTTAATTCTGTCCCTGCCATTTGGCTGCATAACCCTTTCGTAGATCCTTTCTAAATCTCTTTTCCAAAAGAACAAAGGTGATGACAAAACTATTTTCTGTCTAACTTAGAGTTGTTGTAAAGATTACATAACGTAGATGAAAGCCATTTGTAAATCGTAAAATGTAATGAAAGATAAATGGCTTTGATATTCACTAATTTGTGTTTGTTGTATGAATAAACCTCATAAACATAAAGGATAGCATTGGGCAGATATATTTGCATCAAACATGTCTAAGAACTGGTTTAAGTATCTATAAAGCCAGCATCAAGTGGGTGAAAGACCACACAAAGGGAAATACATATTGGAAACCAAGATGGAAAATGGTCACACTTGTCACTAAAGAAGAAAAGTATAAATAATTAATTACCACTTCACACCACTTAAATTATCTAAAAATTTGTCAGTTATCCATAAGGCTTTGGGAGAATTGGTTAGAAAGTATTAACTGGTACGATCCTTATAGAAGACAATTTAACAGTGCACAGCAAGAACCATTAAAAATGTTCACTCCCTTTTATTCCTGTACATTTATCTTACTGTTAGAAGAAAAAATATTGTTTATAAGGATGTTCATTGCAGCGTTACTTGTGACATTAAAAATTGAGAACCATCTATATATCCTATGACTTGGTAATGACTAAATAATAATATCAAAACTTAATGAACTGATGAAACCATTAAAAGTAAAGGTGAAGGTTAGTGTTGAAGGCAAAATATGAAATGCTTATGATGTAAAAAAAAATACAGAATTCTAAGTTATGTTTATGTAAACAGGCAGAAAGTTGCAAAGAAAATGAAGTTGCCAGTTTTATTAAGGAAAATGGGACTACAAGTCAATGTTTGTCCTTTAAAAAGTGTCTTTAATGTTATCATTTAGTTTTAATAGCATATAAAGTGTGGAATAAGGTATTATAATGAATAACCTTTCTCATGTTATCTCCAGTGTGCTTGATTCCCATACATCTTGAAGCCAGTATGATCAGTCATAACTCTGAAACCTGACATCTCTCAGCAAACTAACGGAAATATCAGCATTTAGAGCTAAGGTTCTAAAATGCCACTTAAAGTTCTGTGGCCATTCTTAATAATAGTGATAAGTGTAACACGAGACTTCTGTATAACAGATGGGCACTAGGGTCACATGGAAAGATTTTTCTCTGGGCAGATATGATCAGAGAAGTCCGTAACCATGGCTTTATTTGTACCATTTTTTCACAGCCTGAAGTAGCTCTCCTAGAGGCCCAACGATAGAGGAAAGAAAAAAGAAGTAAAAGATGAGGGAGAGGAAATTTACTGGGAATATTGAAGAGCAAAGTTTATAAAGAGAACATAATGTGGCTAGAGGCAATTAAATAGTCTGGAACATTTCAGTTTGATTTGGAACAAATGTAAAGACCCAGAGTGTATTCATTTTACTGTATTATTGCCTGAAATATTAAACCAGATTATATCTGTCTGTATTTCTTCCAGCTTCATAAAATTCTTGGAGATAAGGTGAACAACACTGCTGTGATTGAAAAGCAAGTACTAGAACTTTGGGACAGGCTGTATCATTCTTGGTTTGTAAAGGCAAGTTATTTTAGCTAAGGATTTCAGTTGCAAACTGATAAAGTCCTTGTATATTATAGACTAAATTAGGATTGTATTAATACTGGGGTTTCATTTATTGAAATTTTTAAGCTGCAAGGTCTTAAACCTTAGGTCACTAAAAGTCAGAGTGAGTTGATGGCTAATCTCCACGGCAGAGTGTACCAGTGCCTCTGGTGTATCAGTGTTCTGCCTTCTGTTTATTATCATCAAGAGCCTCTCATCATCTAGACTAGCTCTGTGCAGGAGAAATGTTATACTAGCCAACTAATGCTAATCTTTATAGTGGCTGCATTAGAAAACCAAAAATAAACAGGCGAAATTGTTTATTCATACCGCTTTCAAATCTAGTTATTCCTGCATTCCTGCCAGTGTAATTCTCTTCCGTATAGACAAGTGAGATCCCCATTGTTTCTTTTTCATACTCTTCTTTCCTCTGTTTTGTTGAGATATAAGTGATATACAACATAGTATTAGTTTTAGGTGAACTTTTTCATATTCTTCTCTCTCCCCCCTTGTTCTCTTTATCTTTCGTGGAAGATTAATAAGGGAGATGAGGAAAGGAGGAAAAAAAGCAAAAATGAGAGACTAAGAAAAAGGTAGAGGGACTACAAATGAAGAGAAAAAATGAAAGTAAACGCTGTAGTTGTATACAGCGGAATACACAGGAATAAAGTGTGTTCACAAATGTACTTAGGAGGCAGGACTCGAGCTAGGCTGAGACTCAGTAACTAGCATATAAACGGAAAAATATTATCTTTTAAGTCTTTAGGTGAAGTTCTTAATTGATTTCTTCAAGAATGCAAAGTTTTTCACTTTTGTGTACTTACTAAAGTGCTCAAGTGGACCTAAAACAAAATAGGTTATTTATACTTTCTGTTCTTTAGGTTAAGATGGAGATTTCATGTGTGAACTGTTTTATTCCGTAGAACGTAACACATTCTGGAAGACACAAGGGACACAAGATGCACACAAGCCGTCAGAATAGCTGGCTGGGAGACATTCTGGACTGGCAGGATGTTGCTTCCTTCGTCCACGAGAACATTGAGACATTTCTTTCCGTAAGGAATAGTATTTATAATTAATCTGGACTTAGAAGTAAAAACAGAAATGCTAATTTCCAGTTTTGTTTATACACTTAAAGGTCTTTAGTTACCATACCCTGTTTTCAATGCCACAACATTTGCAGTTTTATTTATTTCAGTCCTCGCTCGAGGATACATTTTGATAGATTTAGAGAGAGAGGAAAGGGTGGGGAGAGAGGCAGAGAAAAGAGAAACAGAAATATCAATGGGAGAAACGTCAACAGCTGCCTCCTGTATGTGCCCCGACTCGGGATTGAACCTGCAACCTTTTGGTGCATAGGACGACACTCCAGCCAACGGAGCCACCTGTCTAGGGCAACATTTATAGTTTTGAAAATTCTAAATGAACTAGAAAGGTGTCCAAAAGCCATAGACCTCAGGTGCAGCTGCCCCGATGCCCGCTTTGTGGCAGAAGAGTAACCGGGAGATGCTGATTCTGAGATAGGGATCCTCATCCCCATACGCTGACCAGAATGTTCCCAGCTGGACCACTAGAGAGGGAGCTGCTGTTTTGGTTAGGAGGCCCTTTCGCAAATGGAAATATGGTCTTCTCCCCCATACACCATCTACCTCTGCCTTTTTTTACAAAGGATAGAAGGTGGCAAGGAACAGCAGCTAGCAGTGTGGCTAGGTTTTATTGACGGCTCTTCATCCCATAGTGTACTTTGTGGGCCATCTCAGCCCATGACTTTTCACTGAGATGAGAAGAATGTTAGTGAATAAACTTGGGACTTTCATCAAGTTAACAAAAGTCAAGGTTTGCAGTGCTGGATTTTTTAAATTTAATTTTTATCAAAATAATAGATGACCATAGCTGAAAAGTCAAAAGTGCTTTAAGATTTTAAATTTTAAAAAAAAGAAACAATGCCTAACTCTGTACTTCTCATGTCTCCTACTTCAGTCTCATTCTCCAAAAACAGCTGCCAGTTTTTAAAAAATTTTATTTTTAATTTATTGAATTTATTAACTAATGTTAATGAAATTATATACTAGTAATGCCCAACAGCTTTTTCTTATATTCTAAACCTTCCTTCCTAATTCTCTTGAATACACAGAAAGGTTACTTGATCTTGGCAACTACCAGTCTCCAATTAATGAATTCAGTTAATTTCTTAAGAATTACCACAGGGCATTTCCTATCAGTGTGACCCCGAAACTATTCAAACTCTTTTTTGATAAACATTCCAAAATGACTGAGGCTCCCAAAAGAATGCTTGTCAAAATCACAAGTAAGGGCATTGTTGGTTTGTTTTTTGGAATCAGTGCCGTTATTCATTCATTCCTTTACCCCAGTGGGTCAAACAGTCAATCATGCATATTTTTGTAGGCATTGTGAAACATTTTCAAGATTTTATGTAAGGAGTTTTTGTAAATGAAACCAGTCTGCCAGAGTTCTCTTATGAAGGCTGAGCTGAGGTTTGCAAGAAATGCCGAAGACAACAAAATGTGCCTTTATAAATGGTACATTTGAGGTAGGAAAGGAATGGATAGGCCTTTCATAGCACAGATGGTGTAACTTGAACATATGACAAAACACAGAACTGCAGTTTTGGAAAGGGCACCAAAATAAAATTAGACATACGAGTTCTGGTTCTGGCTCTCGTTCCACATATTAGCTGCCTGCCCTTGGGCAAGTTTTTAAAAAAACTCTAAGCTTCAGTTTGCATATCTGTAAAATAAAGATATCATCTGCATTTCTTCTCTTAGTGTTGTTGTGAGGTATATGGGAGTATTTTGAAAACTAAGGGAAGTGTTTTTCTGATCATTTTGCTTCCTACATTGTTTTTTATTACTTGGGGAGAATAGAACAGACATTATCATAAGGGAATTTATGAAGAAATAGGAAATGAAAACATGTAGGTGTGCTATAGATATTATACATCTTCCTTTCGTAATATTTAACATATTAATAACCCTCATTTTAATATCTTGTGGTAGCAAGTTTACAGGTGATAGATCAGTTGAACTCAGGAGGTCTTAATATAAGGGTCATCATATATGTAAGGAACAATCTTCAGCTGCAAAGCTCTGCCCTTGGTCCTGTCTGTTCATTTTTTTTATCGTGCTTTTAGTGAAGATGCTTTTGTAATTGCAGATGAAGCCAAGTTGAAGGTGGCAAGGGGGAAGGGAGCTAATAAGACAAATGCTAGACTTTTATTACTGCACTTCTGAGCCTATAAGCTAAGTATAAACCACAGGTTGCATTTTGACATATTCCCCTATAGGTGTATTTCCTGTGCATAATCATTTTTTCATAGTCATAATCATGCTATATATAAAGTTTTCTTATCCTGTTTTTTAAACTTATCATTATATCATGAAATACTTTCCTGTGCTATAATAGAGATGGTTTTAATGGCTGCCTAATATTATTTGGAGGAGCTTCACCATAATTTACTTAATCATTTTCTTTACTAATCAATATTCAAATGTTCTCAGATGATTTTCTTTTTTCATTTAAAATAATACTCAGTTCTTGTCATTTCAGTTTATGGTACCATATTAAAAGCCCCGTGGAGCCCTGACTGGATAGCGTAGTTCATGAGTGTTGTCCCAGTATGCGAAGGTTGTAGGTTCAATCCCCAGTCAGGGCACATACAAGACTCAACCAACAAAATATCAACAAATGCATCAATAAGTGGAACAACACACTGATGTTTCTCTCTCTCTCCCTCCCTTTCTCTCTGTCAAATTAATACATTTATTAAAAATTGGCGGCGGGGGGAGCAGGGAGCACACTAGATACCTGTAGAAACTTCTTTCCTGAGGATTAGTTCTGATATTCGGCCTTTCCTCTCTTAGATCTTAGAGTCTCTGTGGATTGTGATGAGCCGGAACGTGAGCCTGCTTTTCACCACTGTCACTACGCTCCTGACCATCCTCTTCTACAGTGGGACGGCCCTTCTCAATTTCGTGCTGTCTCTGGTAAGTGCGTGTGGATACGAACACGTCACGTTTCCTTCCACAGGAAAGCGTAGTCTGGTTCCATTTGTGTTTCCTTCCCGTGATTTCCAAATGTGATTTTTTAGGAGATACTGTCCTTTGTTTTGCAGATAATTTTCCTGACCACACTATTTTATCTGTTAAGTTCCAGTGATGAGTACTACAAGCCAGTGAAGTGGGTGATAAGCCTGACACCACTATCTCAGCCAGGTCCTTCTTCTAATATTATTGGCCAGTCTGTGGAAGAAGCTATCAGGTAGGGATAAGATTTATGCTGTTCTTACTTCCTTCAGAAACTTCTTTTCCATGAGAAGGCTGTTTTCTGTCTTGAGCCTTCCTAGTATTTAGTGCTAACATTCAGTGCTAACCTAGTGAGGGAACTGGTATCTTCAGAATTTTTAATCTCCTTTTGATAGAATAATATACACAGTGCACATGTCGATAAGAAAAAAATTCAAAACAGCTCCAATATCCTGTTCTTAAGCCCGAGGTTTACGAAGATTTAATGGCCTGTCCCCATCCGTTTTCCTCTACATGCGCTTGCTCTGGCTGCTAATCATCATGCCCGTCGCTCAGGAAGCCCCCTTCTCACACACACATACACCTTGCCTTCTTCAGAACCCTCCTTTTGTTCTCAGGAATTCCGGCTTTGCTCAGGTGGCCTCCCTGTTTCTTCCTCTCTGCTTTGCGGCCAGGCTGTGCCTTCTGCGGGGACTAGGTTGGATACTGGCAATGCAAAGTTTTTAGTTATCTCTTAAGTCTTAGGCTCTGTGTGCATTGCAGGTTCCGGCCAGAAACTTCCATTATGTCTTCTGGGATCCGTGTGTTGCAGGCTTGGTTCCTCAGTGAGATGATTCTTCAGCATTGATTCCTCCTATGCCCTTTCCGAGTCACAGGCTCCCGCCCCCCTCTTCTTTTTCCTCCTCCTCATTTCCCGCAGGGAGAGGCCTGTTGAAGGCCCACCCTTGTCCCTCATTGCCCTGAATTTATCATTAACACTTTACTACATTTTTACTTTTTATCATTAGGAAATTCTCATGTTATCCATTAGAGTTCCTTTTTCTAATTATTTGTTAGCCAGTTGGTTATAAATTTCTCTTGAATAGTGAATATTTGGCTGGCATTTCTGTTTCCACATATTTGTAAAAATTACCATTGTTTGGAACCAGTCTTCTGCAGAAACCTAGTTCGGCCTGATAATCCTGTCTGAGCTTGGCTTGTTTTTCCACTGTATTCATGTAACAGTTGGTGAAGATACCCCTTTGACCTTTGGAAAACCCTCTTACATTCACATAGGATGAATGCAGCTGAAATATCTTCTCTCTGGAAATTTTGGTAGGTTTTCTCACGTTTTCCTACTAGCAAAGCCTGGGTAAAGTCTTATTAGTATCTTGCTCCCTTGATTAGACGTCATTTATTTCATTGTGGATTTTTTAAAAAGTTCTTATCCTCTCTGGTGCCCTTGGGTATCCATGCGGGGCCATCCATGTAAATATTCCATGTAAATATTCCAAACTTTCAGGGTGAAGCTGTTCTTCACAAAGAACTTACTGACTTTTGCACGCCTTTAAGCTTATATGACTGTTAGTTACCATCTGTATTGAGTGAATGATGAAAACTCCAGCAACAGAGTAACTTCAGTTTATCTAAGTGACGTCCATCTGACTCAAAAAAATTACCAGAAAGGAAAATAACCTTCTGTCTTCCCAGTAGAATGAAGCTGTTGAATCAGCGATCTCAAAGCCTGGCAGAGTCCACTAGTCAGTGTGACTTAAGCCAAGCCTTATAGAAAAATGTCTACCTTGTCCATAAAGAACTTCAAGAAAGATGATACTTTATTTTCCTAAAGTATTCTTTATTAGCACTGACTCTCACTCCCACAGAAGTTTTTCTACCTTCATCTCAGTTTTTGAATTTTCTCTTGTTCTGCCTGCCACCTTAGAGTGAATCGCTAACTGACCGTTCTCTTAATGTTGGTCATTGAATCACCTGTTTTTCATGGCATGTTTGGTGTGGAAACCAAGTTATCTTTTGTTTTAAACTTTATTCTTTAATGCCATGGTTGCTTGGAACTGGTAAGCAGAGCTATGGTCTGCACCTCGCTCCAGCTGATTGGGAGCCCACTGTCCTTCTGGTATACTGTGGTGCCTGCTTCCAGGAGGAGTCCGCTGGTCGAGGGAGAAGATCCTGAGTTAGATGTGTGGTTCCGTTACGACTATTCAATGGACACATGAAGCCGACAGCTAAAAATTCAGGTCTTTGGCTCAGGAGGGAGTTTTAGATGAAAAAAGTGTGGTCATCTACAGAGATTCTAGGGAATCAGTGTCTTGCACACACTAATCACGCACTTTATCGATAGTTCTTGTCTTGGTTCCCAAGTGTACTTATACAAAACCCACTTATTTTATCATCTTATTTTTAATGCAGAAAAAAATTTTAACAATCCGAAGTACCAGAACTGAAATCTTAATGGTTCTCAAAACCGATAGGTTTTTGTGAGTCTGAAATAATGGTATAGACTGGAGAACTTGTTACATAGCCTGGGCCATTTTTCTAACCACAGCTATATCAAGTTATATAAATTAAAGGTTGTAATTCAGGGTGATTTTAAGCAGTGTAAGAGCTTTTGTTCTATTTTTGTTTTTACTGGGTCAAATTCAAGACTTAAGTAAAAATGTACGGGTTTAACATGGATGCCTCTGAAGAACCTTCTCATATGTATGAGAGCAGTGGGTTCTAGTTCCTAAGAGCTCTTGTCAAACTTCATTCTGAATGATTGTGTTCCAGATGGAATATATTTCTTCATGGAGAAATATTTTAAGAGGAAAAATATTATATAAATGATTATGAAAATATTATTATAGTACCCTGGGCATGTAGTTTAGTTTGCAGATTACTAGTAATATCAATAAGCATCAATCTTTAGTCATTTTTGCAGTCAGACCAGTTATTAAACTCATTTTATATGGTCCATTAATAAATTAAAAGTGGAATTGAAATTGGGAGTTTATCTGCATGACCAGGCAGTGAAAATGTCTTTGTTCTTCAAACTTTGCCTTCTGAAATACATGGCTACATTATAGTCACTGTCTCATTGAATTTTTGAAACCTAATTGTATTGCAAGTCTGAATAAGTATTCCAAAATAAATACATTTGTGGTTGGGTTTTCATCTCATGAACTTTTGAGTCAGTGGCATGCATCCTTCATCCCCAAACCATTTTCCTCCCTTTAGAGCATGTTGTATCCTGAATGTTTGCATCACACCCTTCTTCCCTGATGCTCCCATTCTGCTTGCTCTGGTGGAGATATTGCACATTACTAAGTTGCATGTTTCACGGCCTCAGTGCAATTTAGTGTGTGTGATATTTTCACATGAGTGCATGCACACGGGTATGGCTCTTGCTTGTGGGATCACAGCTTTTCAGTGCTAGTGGGTGGGAGTCCTACTGATGTATTCGATGGGAGAATGTATATATAGTGAGATTTTCATTTGGAAAGTGAACATGCTTCCCCCCTTTATCCCTCAGTTTTGTTGGATTAAAAGTATTTGGGTTTTAAAAAAATCAGTGTTGGTAATTTAGTAAATCAGTATTTCCATTTTTTACTTGGAGCAAATTAAATGTTCGTTGGAAAGATTCTCATGGATTTAAGGTACAAACAACGTGTTTAAATTAAAACGTGTAAGGAAGAGTTTAAAGCTGTTAGAAAATGTAATTTCATTTATTTGAAGAGACATCTCTCAACATTGGAACTGAGAAACAATCTCTTATGCAAATTAAATTAAATTAGAGTTCTTAAATAATGTCAGTAATATGCACAAATACTACTTTAATTATTTAATAATAATTTATTATAAATATGTTATAATTAATCATAATTTAATTAATAATAATTACTCAGTAAATATAATGCCCATTTAACTTACTCGATTAAAGATCAGTCTAATAAACCTAATCTTTTACTTTAAGTTTCCAAGGAAAATGACCTTAAAAAACTGTCTTGTATTTAGTTTTTATTGTGTTGCTTTAAATATTGCTAAATATATTTTAGTAGGGCTATACTAAAACTAGTGTTGAGATACAAATGTTTGCTGTTAAGCTATATAATTGAAACAGCCCCTTGTTAATTTTTTGCTTAGCATTCGAGTAAGCATCCATAATGACCAGGCATTGTTGAAGACACAAAACCGTGTATTAATGAGATAAAACTGCTGAGTTAATATTCTTGCTGCCAAGGCCTCTGGGTGATCTAACGTGATGCCACTGTTGTATGCTTCTGTGTGTGACCTCCTGTTTCCAGTGGGAATGGGAGGCTTCCGTGTTAGTGCCTGTTCCCCGTGCCTCTCCAGGTCTGCACGCACACACAGCATGACCATTCCCCTCTGGACTGGGAACTCCAGTGTTCACCAGGTTTCTGTACATTTTTCTGCTGAGCTGGGTCTCTGGGGCAGACAAACCAGGAAAGGGAAAGAGATGTAACTTCTCAAGAGGTTAGGTAGTAATCAAGGGAGCTGGGGGGATACTTTGCCCAATTGGTAACTTTATATGGTAGTCTTCCCCTTATCCTAAGTTTCACTTTCCATGGTTCCAGTTACTTGTAGTCAACTGTGGTCTGAAAACATTAAATGGAAAATTCTAGAAATAAACAAGTCATAGGTTTTCAATTGTGTATTGTTCTGTGGAGCATGATGAAATCTCATGCTCTTTTGCTTCATCCCACCTGCGACGTGAATCATCCCTTTGTCCAGCGTCTCCGTGCTGTGTGTGCTCCTGCCATTAGGCAGTGGCCTTATCGGTTATCAGATGGGCTCTTGGGGTGTGGCAGTGCTTGTGTTCAAGTCACTCTTATTTTACTTAAACTAATGGCCCCAAAGCAAAAGAGTAGTAATGTTGGCAATTTGGATGTGCCAAAGAGAAGCTATAAAGTGCTTCCTTTAAGTGAAAAGGTAGTTATGTGTAGGGGAAAAAAAGTATATGTAGAGTTTGGTATAGCCATGGTTTCAGGCATCCACTGGGGGGCTTGGGCCGAGTGCCCTGCAGATAAGGGGGGAGATGCCTGTAGGCTGTGTCTCTGGAAGCTGACCTGCCCCCCTCCACTAGATCACCCACTAAAGGTACATTGTATTGCAGGGAGGGTCAAGTACTGATAAGTAAAGAATATCTGTTGTTTCCTGGGAGAATGATAGTCTGATAGTCTTTCTATTTGGCCTTTAGAAAGAAAAGGGGGCAGAAGCAGTGTAAGAAAATGTTAGGTGTAGGCAGTTTTATGTGGACACTTCACTCTCCTTTTCTTTGTGCCTCCTCTTCCTTAGATGCGAGCTTCCTACTCATGGTCAATGGCCCCATGATTCTGAGGGCCTGAGGCTTCATTGAGGTTTGTTGTTCTCCGGACTCCCTTTTTTGCTTCAAATCTCATTCCATTAAAAGCAGGTTATCTGATCAAATCCTGAGTTGTCTGGCTGGTTTTCTCTGATGCAGTTTAGAAAAGCAACAGGAACAATATTTTGGTCAGAAATGAGAGAGGGCTGATAACTGGAGTAGAATTAGGAAACTTGTGAAAGAGTTACAGCCTCAGCTTTGAGTTTATGGAGACTGAAGATGGAGGTTACAAAGATGAAAAATTAAAGTTCTAACTAATCATTTGAAATTAGTTCAAGCCCCCAGTGCAGAGGAGTTAGAGGTATAGTTGTGTTCCTGAGGCATGGGTACACATCTCCGTACTGCAGTACAACATAAATATGCAATAACAATTATTAGGGAAAAGCTTAGAAGCAGACAAAGAGCTTGGACCTGGAATTTTTCTTCACAGGTATGTGCTTTGTTGGGGCCTAACTGGATTGGATGCACTATGGCTTACCTTCCAGTAGGGGGAACCCTGCCCCAGAACAGTGTACATACGGCGCAGGGTGCGGGAGCCTCTATAGGACACCTCACACTGGAAGGCCTCTGGGTGAGGATTTGGCCTTGCAGGAACGCTCAGTGACTGGCATCAGTCTCGTCTTCCATTGAGCTAAATCAGACCCGCCGAGTGAGCACAGCTGAGCTACCAAAAGAGGAGAGGAGAAGACCCTCCAGAGTCTCCTGAATGGAATTCTCTTCAAAAGCGTGGAGATGTAGTTAGAGAGCAACTGTCAATAATCTTTGAGAATCACTGGAAGGAGAGGTCCCAGAAGACTGAGCACAAGCACTATTTAAAATAGAGGATTGAGGTAGAAAGTGGAGAAACACTATGTTTCATACATATTAGACTGGTGAACTTGACATAGGTTTCTGTTAATTTCTACAGTAGAGGCTTGATAAATGGTTGTGCACATTTATGAAGGGAAGGGTAATGCCTGACGGTGCCATGTACTCACCTAGCACAAGTCATACATAACCACTCTTAGAAAATGCCACAAGTCATAGCTGCTGTGATTTTTGCAAGGGATTTGATGAAGGGTATCATCATGTATGTCTGGTTGGCAAGATGAGAGATTACTCCTTCAATCTGAGAATCCAAAAAGTATTGATTAATGGGTTGACATCAATGAGAGGATGATCTTTCATTAGTATGGTTGTAAGAATGTACTTGCATTGATTAAACTAATGATTCTCGGTAACCCATTCAAACTGTATTGTTCATGCCATTAGTTATATGCCACATAAAGGTTTGATTACGAAAGTAAATTATTCTAGTAAACTTTGAATTTTAGATTCCTGAGAGATGACTGATCAATTGCATACTCAGTGTTTTGGGTTATTGTTCATGTTGGGCTGATCAGTACCTTATAATTTAAAATAACTAATCCAAAATTTTGTTGTATGCTACTCAGATTCTCAGCATTGTCATACCCTGTCCCTCTTTAGCGTAAAGCAAAAATAAGTCTACTTTCAAAACCTGGAAGGAGAAAAGAGAAACTGTGTGCATTATTTTTAGCCTTATTATAATGCTAATTGGAAATAATGACACATTTCTGTAATAGCCCCAACTTAACTGAGTGCTTACTGTGTACCAGGGACTAAGCTTAGCCCTTTAAGTGCATTACTAATCTTTATAATAACACTGTGAAGTGGCTGCTGTTTTCTCTGTTTTACAGTCAAGGAAAGCGAGGCTCCGAATTTATATGATTTCCAGGGTCATGCCACTAATAAGTGACAGAACTGGTGTTCCAAAGTAGTTGGTGCCAGAACCAGAACTGTTTCAGGCCTCATGACTCCCATTTTCCTATTCTTTCCACTAATTCCATATCTTATTAATTCCCCTTCCTTAATGTTTCAAATAAGGGCCTGAACTATTTCAGATGAAAAGGCAGGAATAACCCACTCAACATTGTTGGATTGGTGAACTAGATCACCCTGGTGTCCTACCTCCCAACCCAGGCACCCAGCTCACTGAAGGCCAGAGTGGGACACAGGAGCTCTACCTCAAGTCATGCCAACAAGCACGAGCGTACACACTGTGAGCATCATATGTGGCATGTCTCCTTGCGCCTCTGTGCCTCTGCTCCTCACCCCCGTGACCTGTTCTCTTTTCCTGAACATTTCACTCTAATAGGATGAATAGGACCCCAGTCTGTCTGAAGAAGTGTATACTGAGCTCCAGTTCCCCTTTGGAAGCGTCAGCTAGGATAGGATAGACATTATCCAGTCAGGGTCCTGGCCAGGACCAGATTCAGGCCATAATGCAACTGACCAGGCTCCTGCTGTCTCTTGGTTTTGAGGACCATTCAAGTACCCAGTTGACCTGGATGGGAGTATATTAGTAATATATGATAGAAATCTGGATATCAAAAATAAATTTTCACCCAACATCTTGGCCTTTAGTGAATTGGATGCTTAGATTTAGAGTTAGTGTACCAAAATGATCTAGTACACAGATCCAGAAATAAATAATAATCCGTTTCCTTGCCTTCTCCACCTTCTAGAGGCTGCCTGCATTCCTTGGCTTGTGGCCTCTCCCTCTGCCTTCAAGGCCAGTTTGCCTAGTATCTTCCTATCTCTTTTTCTCTCTGACCTCTACTTCTGTCCTCATCTTCTTCCCTGTCTCTCCTGTAGAAAAGGCAAAGCTGAAGAAAGCACATAGAGCAGCCTCCAGAGATCCAGGTTTAGGGAGGGATTGGCTCTAAAAGGGCATAAGGGTATACTTTTTTGGCGATGGAAATGTTCTATGTCTTGATTGTAGTGGTGGTTATGAAATTGTATACATTTGTCAAAATTTACTGAATTATATACTTAAAGTTGGCGAGTTTTATTGTTTATAAATTATAGTTCAGTAAAACTGATATAGGAAAAAAAAGAAAAAAGAGCTAGGAATTTGAGGGAATTAAAAAATTCTCTTAGTAAATTGTTAGAGGATTTTTCTCTGCTGTTTTATAAAGCTTGTGTGTCAGATCATAAGTAATAAGATAGAGGGGAATATATTGTCTTTTTCTCCCTCATTGGGTTACACGAATATGTTAGTAACTGCAAACAATGTATAATGCATTTCGGGTCCACAGAATTACCTGAACGTTACCTTAGTGAGAATATCACAGTCAGCATTCCCAAAGATAGAAGAGGGAAGACTGTGCTGTTCCCTGAAGTTGTCCTTTTTGGACTGCGCGCTGCTTACTTGCCGCCCAGACAAGCGATTCAGTTCTGACATTCTGTTGCACCTTTGATATCAGCTTATTTTCAGCTTCAAATTATTAAATTAACTTAAAGTTAAAAGAAATAATGTAAGGTTGATGAAAGTACTACATCTGTATTTTTTCTCATTGATGTTATTCTGTGCTTTTTTTTCTCAGATTTATTTTCATTAATATCTTTGTGATATTTGATCTTATTGTTATTCCCTCCTCAAAAGCGTCTGTCTTCCTTGGTCCCTGGGAAGACTGCGCTCTAGTGATTTCCTTCCTGCTCCAGGAACGATTGCGTTATCTCTTGGCTGGTGTACCTTTGTCTGTAGGTCCCTTATGAGAACACAGCCTAGTGCCCCATTTTCCAAGGTTTCCACTTGGGATATCTTATCCTTTCCTGTGATTAATCTTTTCTGATCCATCTCAAATCTTTTGTCCTCTGTTAAGTCTTGTCTCTTATTTCCAGCTACCTTAGGGTACTGTCATCATCCTTTTTTTCTAACCATTGACTAAACTAAATGTATTGCCTTTTCTTCTATGTCCTCTTCCATTCTGGGTTCTCCATGTCCATGAGATGCTGCCATTCTTCCCCCCTCTGCCATTTTCCTTTCCCTCTGTCTCCTCTACTCAGTTACTGTTCAGATCTTTTCTATTTCCTGTGGGCCATCTCCCTTCCTTGTGGTCTTTTTGATAACCACTTTAATCTGTGTCCTTACTGTCAGATATCACATGGCACCTTTAAGACATTCGTGAGTGAAAGCTGCTGGTCAGGATAACAAAGAAGGTTTCACAGTTTGGGGAGCCCTTCTGTCACCAAATCCCTGTCTCCAAACCCTATTAAATGACTGAATCACTAGGTTTCAGAGCTTGATGGTACTCTTACAGTAAACCTCTTGGGATACTTCGGAAAAACCTGGTGTTTTCTTTTGTGTGTTCAGTGTCACCTTTGCTGCCACAGCCTCTGCTTTTTCCATTGTGGGTAGCTTTTCCTTCTCTCGTGAGCATGTGAGCATGTGAGCGTGCCTCTCTTGTGCCCTCCGGAATCAGAATCCTGGCTTTTGTGATTGCGTGATACCCTGTGGCGACGAAAGACTTGCTGCCTTTGTACTCTCTCTGAGCAGTTCCTTAGTTCTCCTCCCTACGCACTATTATCTTAATAATTTTCTAATTGAAAAACATAACCGAAGTGCCCGAGGTTACAAATTTTTATGGACTGCAGTCCTGTTATTCACTGAATATCTGCCTGTTTTTACCCCTCTTGTATTTTCATCTCTGATTTTGTTTTAGAGTTCAGAGAGTGATATTTTCCCTCACTTGCTCTTTCCAAAGGGGAGGGCTGGCCCCAGCCTGGAAGTCTTAGAGTTAAACAATACCCTCAGAAATATGATATTCACATTTAATTTTTTTCATCTGTTTTGGCAGTTGAAGATATGCTTTAGAAGTCAAAAGTTGATTTTTTCAGTGACTGGCAGTTAAAGGTGTTTTATTTGTTATCTTTTCATCAGATAGAAATGTAAAAGAATAGTTTAGAAAACATATTTCTGGGTTTTAAAATACCATCTTTATGTTTCTGTAAACCAAAATGCAAGCAGCGTTCTCAGGCACTGGCAAAATTGAAGCCGTTATCTGATTCGCGATGAAGTAGCCAGAGGCCTAGAAACAGTGATTTTTCTGAGTCACAATATGCCATGTTTATTCACCTTCCCTTTTATCTTTGGGCATTCTAGAGGGGTGTTTGATGCTTCCCTCAAAATGGCTGGCTTCTATGGACTGTACACCTGGCTGACTCATACAATATTTGGCATCAATATTGTCTTCATACCATCAGGTAACAACTGTGTCATAACTTCCACTGCCCCCTATTTTAAGGAAAGTTAATTGGGAAATGTTATTTTACTCAAATTTAAAATGCTGAATTTTGAGATCTAATCTAGTCCAGATTAGAAGCAGAAATATGATTTGCAGTGTTTATTTATTGCTGTATCCCCAGTAGCTAGAGTAATACCCAGCACATAGCAAGCACTGCATAAGTATTTGTTAAATGATTGAATGTCCTATCACTAAGCACAACACCTAGCATATAATTGGCACTTAGTAAACGTTTGAATCGAACTGTTTGGCAGGGAGCAATGAGTTGGGCAGATAGCTTTGTCCCATGAAGGAGACTGTCCCGTGGGCAAGATGGGTGCTTCTGAGGGCCAATAAATTCCTTCTGCACCTCGTGAGGTCTGTGCTGATAATAATTGCCTTCCATAAGCACCAGGATGGTTTAATGTTTAATGACCTTCTTTTACTTTTCCTGTATATTCTCTCTGTTCCTTTCCTTCCATTTTTCCTTCCTTCATGTCTGTGGCTGCTTGTCTTCCTAACTGTATCTACCTTCCACATTTGCCTCTACCACCATTTTTTTTCCGATTTGGCCTGTGCTCCCTTCTTTGTTTACATTCCCAAGTTCATTTGGATTCTTTACCACTTTGATGTCCACAAAGCCACCCTCTGACATGCAAGCGTCCTGAGAACACATGAGATTGTTTTATGACAGCCCCGTGAGGCTGGCAGGGTAGGTGAAGTCCTTGTTGTATAGATGAGAAACCAAAGTTTTCCAAGATCACAGACCTGGTTAATGGAATCCACATCTGCTTGACCCTTAGTCAGGAGAGCCCAGCTGTGTGTGGAGCGCTGTGACATAACGTGCTGGAAGGGGGCAAGCTTGAGTTAGGTCCTTCGACCAGCTGGGTTTTTCTTGTTTTTAAATTACATTTCATTTTTTATTAGAATTAAGGTAAAGCATATATAGTCATATCTGAGCTATAGAGACTAATTTCTGATTTAGATCTGGACTCAGTGCAAATTTTTACCAGTGTTCTCTACTTACATTGTAAGATTGTATATTAACTAACCATTGATTCAAAATAACAATTACAAGGCACAAAATTTTTGTTGCTAGAGAATAGATTCAGAAGTAGACACACACTTTCAAAAGATTTTCAATATCAAGTTTTAAGATACTGGACTTTCATTTAACTAGCAGAGTCAGTTCAACAAGGACATATCATTCCCTGAAAATTTGAGTTGATATTTAACTTGTTTGGTAGAAATTTTTGAGTAAGAGGAGCTGATGCCTTGGTTCTGCTGTTTTGTTATTGTTTTGATGGCGATGTTCAGTTGCATTTCTTAATTAATCTTTTACTAGCTTTAGCAGCAATCCTTGGAGCAGTGCCATTTCTGGGGACATACTGGGCAGCAATCCCTGCAGTTCTAGACCTGTGGCTTACACAAGGCTTAGGATGCAAAGCCGTTTTACTGTTGGTTTTTCATCTCTTGCCAACATACTTTGTAGATACTGCCATCTATTCTGATATATCAGGGTAAGTATTCTACAGAACTGGTGATTTCTGTGTCATTTTTGAAGGTTTTTCTTTTTCTTTCAGAGATGAAATAAAGGACAGGTGGTATGAGTTTTTGGTGAAGCAGCCTTCTGTGATCCCACTGATATAACCAAAGTTTAATTTAATATTAATATTGTTTGCAAGATATTTTGGTACCATGCATTATTTATAATATGAGACCATAGGTTAAAACAAAATTGTGAATAATTACCTGATTTAGTGACATTTAATCTAGGAAAGAAATAATATTAGGTGTATGTAAAACATTTAACACAACAAGTTAGTGATTATTTTCAGAACTCCTTTGCTTTTGGAGAAAAACATCACATTTTATGTCTGACAGTTTCCGTGTAAAATCAAATCTCATCAAGCTAATATTTGACAGAGCTCTCTTACTTAAGATATTGTACAGTATGGCTCTTTGCTGAGTATAGGTTAAATATAAGGCAGAAGCCAAACTTTGGCCAAATAATATCAAAAATAAATATATATTTTTGTAGGTTTTGATATTTCTTTTAGAACTTGCATTAAATCAAGCCAGGTTGTGTGTGTTACCATGGACCTATGTACATGGCAAATGTCAGACATGTTATGTAGACAAGAAAATTCTTGCATCTCAGTATTATTACAACATTCTGTTATCCACACTGAGATAATCTAAAGAAAACTGATAATGTAGTCAAAAGCCCGTGTATTAGAGAATGAACATTGTGTTAGAGAATGTGTTTCAGATTTACTCCAGGGTCTACATTTGTCAAACGTCATGAGCTGATCTGCGTGCCCTTTATTCCAGAGGTGGCCATCCTTACTTGACCGGCTTGGCGGTGGCGGGCGGAGCATACTACCTGGGCCTTGAAGGGGCAATCATCGGGCCCATACTTCTCTGCATACTTGTGGTCGCTTCCAATATTTATAGTGCCATGCTTGTGAGTCCCACGAATTCAGTGCCCACGCCAAACCAGACCCCATGGCCTGCTCACATTCAGCGGTGAGTTGAAGCAGAATGACCTTAAACTCTGCAATGAACTACCCTGTCTCTGTCTTCTTGACCAGAGTAGTCTGTCAGGATACAGGTACTTCAGTGCCTACACTCTGCTAAATATTGTAGTAGACATTAGTAAAGGGAAATCATTGGAGTTTTGGATACCAGGAACAGTTGAAAACGAAATTGGATCAGAATTGTTAATGTCATGAATGACCAAAAATAAATGAAAAATATAAAAACCTGTTTGGGGACATCGTATACCAGATTAAAGGAAACTAAGGTGTAGGGTCAATAAGTGCAATGCATGACTCCAATAGGATCTTAGATTTGGAATGGGAAGAAGCTATAGAGAACATTTCTGGAACAATTGGAGACATTTGAATATGGACCATATATTAAGTAATGTTATTATACCAATGTTAAATTTCTTAGGCATGATAATAATACTTTGGTTATTTAGCAGAATATCCTTTCGGGGTGAGATGCCATAAAGTCTGGAACTTATTTTGAAATAGTTCAGCCAAAACTGAGATAGGGAGAAAGTAACTTTAGCAAAATGTTAACAGTTGGTGCATCTAGATAAAGGATATGTGGTTGTTAATTGTACTAGTCTTTCTGATAATCAGGTTTATACTTTTTCAGAACAGAAAGTTGGGAAAAAAATTATTTGGGTGCACCAGTATGGAGTTACAAGTTGTTATTTTACAAGTACAGACATTGAAGTCATAATTTTCTACATGTTTTCTCCTACTTTGTCTTCTAAAACCTCTGTCGAGGTTTCCAAGTCTGCTATCGTATTTTTTTTTCAGTCTAGTTTATTGAGGTATTATTTATGTAAATAAAATTTACCTTTTTTAGCACACAGGTTTATATCAGTTTTCAATGATACATAACAAAGTGCACTAACTTAGTGGCTTAAAGCAATATGCATTTAGTAAACTCATCTCCATGGGTCAGGAGACCAGGAATGGTTCAGCTTGATCTTCTACTTAGGATCTGACAAGGTCACAGTCAAGGTGTCAGCTGCAGCTGGGGTTTTAGTTGTGGACTGGGGTCCTCTTCCAAGCTTGCTTATTATTAGCAGAATTCATTTTCTTGCTGTTGTAGCTCCTGAAGGCTGCCCCTTTAGGCCATTCATACATGGCCGTTTGCTTCTTTAAGGCCAGCTGGTGAGTATTTTTCTAACTTCTGTCTCTGCTAAAACCTTTTTCAAAGGCCTCACCTGATTAAGCTTGGCCCAGCTAGTGTACTTTTCTTTTGGTTAAAGTCAACTGATTAGAGACCTCAATTATATCTGTAAAATCCCTTCATTTTTATCATATTAATACAGTCACGATATCAGAGATCAGATATTTTGGGCTCTTAGCTCATAATAAGAGTGAGACCCTCACTCAAGAGCTGTGGGTAGACTGTGTGTGTTACCATAACATCGGGCAGGTCCATTGTCTTGTGCAACCATCGATGTCAGTGCTTTTTAGTTCCCCTTTGGGGCTAGTAAATTCCTAGAGAAAGATCTTCTAATCTCCTGCCTAGAGGTGGATGGCTTGGCTGCCCACATCCTGGAAGCCAAGAAGGTAAAAGGAACTGGACCGTGTTCAAGATGTAAACATTCACTTAATCACCCACTGGCAGCGTGCTTCCCCGCCGCCATCTCCTCCTGTTGTTTTTCAGTCCAGAGACGTTTTGTTTTACCTTCCCCAGCGGAGGAGAAACTCTAAAAACCTGCCAAGGACAGGGCAGTTGCTTGGCTGGGTGGACATGTGTGAGGATATTGGAGCAATGTGTCTTACTGCTTTTGAAACCGACTTTAAAGCGGTTCTGTGTTTACCCCCACCTTCAGCCGTACTTCCAGAGTTGCTTAATGCCACCGATTCCTGAGCTTCACGGGGGATTTTGCTGAATAAGTTAGATTGTTTTTGGCTTTTCTCATTGCTGGCTTAGGATTCTGCTTTTTAGGGTGCACTGGAACATAGCAGTTGTCCATCTACTTTCCACCTTCTTAAAATTTATTGCTCTTACCTCTTAGGTGCTCTTTTGTTTTACTTTTTTTCAGGTAGATTTATGACTTAAAAAAAATACCTTTACTGATATTCTAATGGGGTTTTGAGAGGGCCTAATGGAAATACGTGTTTAATATATCCCTCTTTAGTGGGAAGTCTAAATGACATCTTAAATCGTAATAAACACAACCACCGGTGATGTTTATTGGGGCTATGTGCCAAGTTATGTGATAAAACTTTATATGCATTATCTTATATTACTTAATCTGTCCAGTGTTTTCATGAGATTAGGAACGGTTGTTTTTCATGTTTTATAAGTGAGGAAATCAAGGTTTAGAGAGGATAACTTGCTTGTAGTCACATAGCTAAAAAACAGGTGAGCTGGTGTGTTTCAGCTAAAGATCTTTCTTTTCCTTCACAAACCATCCCTTCCACAATTAAAAAAATACTCTCCTTCCCTAGCTGGTGTGGCTCAACTGGTTAGAGCGTCGCCCTGTAAACCGAAAGGTCACGCGTTCAATTCCTAGTCTGGACACATGGCTAGGTTGCAGGTTTGGTCCCTGGTCTGGGCTCCCATGAGAGGCGACAACGAATTGATGTTTCTCTCTCACGTTGATGTTTCTCTCCCCACCCTCCCTTTCCCTCTCCCCCTCTCTCTGAGATCAATAATCATGTCCTCAGGTGAGGATTAAAAGAAAAATTCCCCTCTCCTTCATCAGGAAATGTTACCTGCCACTTACATGTGCCATTCATCGTATACTAATCCTTATTACTTCCCATATCATTCACCAGCTTTCCCTCAAATCTGTCCTTGCCTCTTGATCTTAGTGCCACCCCTGGCCTCAGCTGGGCCCGGCTCTACTGGGCTTCTCACCTGGACTTCTGGTCATCTTAGTCTCCTGACTACTCACTGAGCCTCCGCTCTTTCTCTTCTCCAGCCCGTTCTCTGTTTCAAGGTGGAGGCACGACCAGCTGTGGTTGGTTTACCAAAAATGGCCTACCATTTATTTTGGGAGGAAGACAAAAATCCTTGACGTGGGTAACAAGGCCCTGCCTGGTCTGACTTGGCCTGTCTCACTTAAGCTAAAACATTTTCCCCATGCCCTCCGGGCTGCAGCCCCAGCCCCACTCAAACTCTGGGCTTTCATACGTGCTGCTTTCTCTGTATGGACAAACTCTTCCCCTCTGCCCAGCTTCCCTTGCTTAATTAATCCTAATTGTTTAGGTCTCAGTACAAATATCAGTTCATCAGAGAAGCAAGCCTTCTGTCCACCCAAGATTAGGTTATGTCCTTCCTGCTAGTTTAAGTGCTTACACATAGTACATTGTAGCTTTCCTCTGCAGTACAATTTTCACTTATACCCTTGATTGCATATCTGTCTTTTCCCACTTGACTGTGGCTGCTGTTACTGCAGGGGCATGTCAGTTTTAGTTACGGATGTATCCACAGCACCTGTCAACAGTGTTTTGTACTTGGAATGTATTCAATTCCTAGTTGAAGGAACAAATGGGCTGTGAGGGAACAGTCTCTACAGAGGCATGGGCTGTGGAAGGCTTTGGCTGATCTTGGGAACTGACGTTGTTACAGTGTGATAATAGAGGGTTGGTGGTGCATTTCACTGGGCAAACTTAACCTTCTAATTGCTGATGCAGGCCCTGGTGGCAGAACAGACCCGCCTGCAAGACTGTTTCAGTGTACTGCCATCACTCTTCAGAGGGATGATCAGCGCTCCTCCTGAGGAGAGGTGAAGGAGGGAGAACGCCCTCGCCCTAGTGGTGAATGTAGCATCTGATGGGGGAGAGTGTCATGCACGCAGCACAGCTTTGGGCTCCCTACAGTTTGGGTGGATGCAGTGATCAGAACCTATCGCTTTCTCTTGTCTTGTTTACACTGAGGCTGTTTGACGTGTGAGGAAAGACAAAAAACTCCTACAATCTTATAGCTTAGAGTACTTTCTTGATATTTGGACAGGATAATGAGACTAGATGTGGTGCAGTTATTTCACTCCCACCAAAAACTAAGCAGCAATCCCTGAATATGAAAGCTTGGAAAAACCTGTAAGGAGGAAGTAGGAGACTCTCCCAGGAACCCTTCCAGGGACCACTGTGCTCTGCATTAAGTTTTCCTTTGCCCTCGGTCACACCTTCACAGTGCCAAAGGTGACAGTTGAATGTGGTCCTTTAGGAACACAGCTTTATCTCTCTCTAGGCAAGAGATGTTAATAACTCATTGCCATTTCAAGAAGTTTTTTTTTGCGGGGGAGGTGTCTTTGCAAAATGAGATACAAAGATGTTTTCGGAGACCCTGCAGACTTTACATTAACCTTAGAATTTTAGTTGGAGTGCTCTTTCCATCATCCTGGTTTGGAATAAAGAGGAAGGGGGGGAGTGGCTCCCTGGAGTTAGGCAGGGAGCTGCTGGACTCACTCTTGTTGACTGTGCTTCTTCTTTGACTCTCTTGCTTGTAAGTTTCCTGAATCTTCATTCCTCTGTATTTCCAGTGGGGCGACCCAGTGCTCGGGTTACTTCAGTAGCTTCTTCACTGGCCCCTGCCCCTCTAGTCCTGCGTCCCTCCAGTCTGCTTTCCATAGTGCAGCTGAGGGAGACCAATGTTTTGCCACCCCAATATATGCCTTTTGGGATATTGATTTTTAAGCTGCTTATTAACAAACAAGAGAATCAGAAAGAACCTTGGGCCTTCCCCCGTTACCTGCCTAAAGGAATTCAGATAGAAAAACCTGCTTACGGGAAAGGAACATCACCTTAGCACCTTAATCTAAACTAAATGTGGCAGACAGGGAGAAATCTAGCAAAGCCTGTTTGTTGAGCTTCCTTTGTGTCCCTTTGTCTCTGGGCGGCCCAGCAGGAGTTTGCGTACCTCAGGTTTGCTCTTTCTCAGCTTCCTGGGAATTGCCTGCTTTTCCTTTGGACTCCCAAACCCCTGCCGCCGCCTCCTTTGTCCAGAATGACATGCAAACCTCTACTGCCCAATGTGTCTTTGGGTCCCTTATCTTATGACACTCCAAGTATGCATTTGGAATGAATTTTGGACGTTGTTCTCGTTAATCTTTCTCATGTTAATTTGATTATTAGCACATATAGAAAAATTTAAAAGGTGGGGGGAAAGTTGTTGTTCTGCTCCCATACAACCTCTCTGGTTTTTCTGAAACGTGAATGTTGTGCCTCTCTATATTTAAAATGCCCACAGTGGCTTTCCATGGCCTTAAAGACAAAGTTGAAACTTGAAGTTGGTCCGTCAGACTTTTCGTACCTTCTTTCTGTTTACCTCTGCAGACTCATCTCTCTGTTGCCTGCCTGCCTCACATTTCATTTTCTAGCAGTACTGAACTTGTTTTAGTTCCCTGAAATCAGTGTCACCTTTGCACGTTTGCCCCTCTGCAAAGAATACCACCCCCTTCTAGCTAAATCCGGTATCGTGGTCTGTACTCAAAGTACTTTTCTTATGAAAAGCATTGCTGGCACTCTCTAGACTGGGTAAGATTGTTACCATTGGTATTTAACTAGATATTGATAAGGGAAAGAGAGAAAGGGGACTAGACATTGAGCTTAATACAATGGGAAGTGGGAACCCGTTTTCTTCCCCAGGAAGCTACAGCTTTTCACACTCCAGGGAATCATAGCATTGCTCTGCCAGGGGATTAACACTCCTCCCTTGCCTCTCCAGTGCTGGGTTGTTGTGGGGCATAGGAGGTGGTGCTTGACCAAAGAGACCTGCCCATCCAGCCTGGGGAGAGAAGAGATTGGTTGGGAGGTGAACCCATCCCAAGTCTGTGAAAGCTTGAAAAGTTATTATTTCTTTTGGAAAAGCACCTGGCCTGTTCCAGGCCCAAGCTAATATAATCCCAAGGGTCCCCCACCCCCCACCCCACAGCACCCTGTGGTGTACTCGCTCGTTCCTCTGGCACTCTCTCACCCAGGAGAAGCAATCCTGTAGGTCTAGCAGCAACTGGGCCCACAGCAGATGGCATGAGCTCCAAAAGGACTGAGCTCGCTCTCACCCACCTGGTAGTGTGCTTGCCTGTGTGGTAGAGCATTCCCTCTCCATTGCCATGGGGCCTTAGCGGCGTGGCCAGCAGCTACATGGACCCTGCCACTGGAGCATCTGGGAACAGGCTAAGTAAGCTACCCGGATGGGGACTGAGACCATTCAGCAGCTGCCTGCAGGCTCCAAACAACTAAGCATTAATGTGAAGTAGAAACTCTGGACACTGGTTTTAGTCTTGGCCTTGCTGAGGACACAGCTGGGCTTTTTCCTTGGCAGGAGGGAGGGAGATGGGACATTGGGAACCCAGGGGTGAGCATCTGTTTACACACGAATAAACCACCTTGCCAGCCCACAGTCTCCCATGCATGGGTCCTTGGCGTGCTTTTATTGTGATCCTGTGGAAGAGCCTGATTTTCACCGGAAACAAGATGTCCCTGCTGTGTGTCCCCAAAGCATGTTTTACTTCTCTCGGAACGTAACACATGTAATATGAATGTGTGCTTAATTAATTGTCTTTCTCACTAGTTGGTAAGCCTTCTGAAGTGGGAACTATGTCACACCTGTTTAGCACTGTTTTACCATTTCCTAGCGTGGTGTTTGGCACATAGAAAGTGCTCAGTGAAAACCTGATGAATTACAGGTTAGTGAAACCAAGAGATTTGATAAAAAAGATTGCTCTGTAACCTTGAGGTTGATAAAAACAGATGGAACATACTAAACCTCAGCCATAAAATGTTATTCCCTGTTTGTTGGAAGGGAAGGGATATATGTAACAGTGATGACGTAGTAGTGATCGCAGATTTTGTGCCTGTATCCTGGTGAGGGTTTAGGAACTCAGCTTGCCCAGCCAACTAACATTAAATGAGTCGCTTTGAAGCTTTGTGTTTTTAAATGTTCATAGTTTATTCCCCATCTCTGGGAGGCCAAGAGTCAACAGCCCTTGAGTTGTTAAATCTGAAAAGATTTAAAGATTTACATAAATGAAATATTTAAAAATTACATTGAAACTTTTATGGGAAGCAGGTCCCTGAACATTTTCAGGGAGCGAAAGATTGTAAGTGAGAAACCACACAGCACAATCCCCACTGCTATTAAAGGAACAGCTGTCCGCTGTCCCCCGGCCACTTGTGGTCCCATTCTGCATTGCTTGTTCTACCACGGGGCTCTTAGGAGCATAATAATCCTTACGGTTTAGGAAAGAAGACTGCATTTTGGTAGTTTAGATAAGACATTTACCATTTTCAGAAATACTGTCAAGGTAGTCTTTATTTCTTTGTTTCCTCCTAACCTGGAGAGTTATAATTATAAGAGCCCTGCTAATTAATTAGTTAGTTCCGTGTCTCTTGATGAGGCCAGAAAGAGATCAGAGAAAGACAAATACCTTTTGATCTCTCTTATACATGGAATCTAAAAAATAAATAAAACAAACTCACAGTTTGGTGGCTGCTGGGGCTGCGGGGTACAGATGGGGAATGAGTAAAGTTTTTGTTTTGTTATTTTAGTTTAAGTAAACCCAATTAAAAAAAATATTTTAAAAGAAATTATTTCTGCATGCCTGGGCTATGAGGGTTGTTTCCCAGGAGATAATTGGAAGTTTAAGATCAATGTTACGTCTGTAGAGTTTTACACGCATCCCACCATCCCTCCATCGCCACCCTAAACATCTTAAGAATATACAATGTTGAGATGGGAAACTCTTAGTAACTATTTTCTCGGCTTGCTTAATTTTGTTTTCTTTTTGGAGTCCATTTGGAGGCTTTCTTGGCCTGGAGGCAGAATTGAATAGTAGGTATGAATTTCAAGGTTACAGCTAAGCTTACTTGTCAACAGAAGGCAGTCTCCAGGCCAACCACAGTCTTAATCTTATCTAATGCATCCTTGCCCGGAGGTGGAACTTTTTACTCATAATTTAGAGGAACTTAATAGAGATGAAAACTTGCAGGTATCTTAGAACTTTGAAAAGATGTCAAAGGATGAGTTTAGCAATCTGTTGGGTGTTGGAATGTTTTGTAGCATTGGTCAGTTTTTGGTAATTGGTTGTAAAGCTTTTTCAGGGCTTCCCAGAATTGAGTGCTACCTGAGGTCCTTGTAGCCCGAGACAGGTGGTAGTCAACTTTGCCTGTACACAGATGTTAACACACAAATTCTGGTGAGACTGTGATAAATAGATAGATAAATAAATAGATATCTAGAGCAATAGTTGTGGGGGAGGGGAGCGTAATTTTGCTCCCCTCAAGGGACATTAACCAACGTCTAGTCACCTTTTGATTGTCACAACTGTGGTGGGTAAAGACAAGGATACTGCCAAACATCTTATAATGCACAAAATATCAACAGCAATGCTATTTAGAAACCCTGATTTGATAGACAGATAGATATTAATACAAATAAAGCATGTGTGTGTGTGTGTGTGTAAATCTTAGTTTGGTGGAATTTTTCTCAGAGTAAAGATGTTTAAGGAAACAATTCATTTCAGTTCCTAGACCTATCAGCGTATATTCAATATGGTAGTTTTAGCTATGTCATGCACATAAACCCTATTAAAGCCATACAAGCCATGGCTAGGAAGCTCACACACCTCGTTCTCCAAGCTGTTCCCCTGAAAGTAGAGTTGTGCTAGTTATAGGTGTGCTTCAGACAGAGACTTTGTGTGCCACCCAGTGAAAAAGCCTCAGGCTCTTTCATGAAAAATTAGTGAAAGAAAACTTCCCTAATTGGTGAAGGAAACAGACATGCAAGCCCAGGGAGCACAGAGAATCCCAAACAAGATGGACACAAAGAGGCCTACTCCAAGACACATCACAATTAAAATGCCAAAGGTTAAAGATAAAGAGAGAATCTTAAAAACAACAAGAAAAAAGTAGTTAATTACCTACAGGGGAGTTCCCATAAGACTGTCAGCTGATTTCTCAAAAGAAACTTTGGAGGCTAGAAGGGATTGGCAAGAAATAGTCCAAGTCATGAAAAGTAGCCAACTGACCTATAGCCAATATTGCTGTACCCAGCAAATCTCTCATTTAGAATCAAAGAGCAGATAAAGAACTTCCCAGACAAGAAAAAACTGAAGGAGTTCATCATCACCAAACCATTATTATATGAAATGTTAAAGGGACTTATTTAAGAAAAAGAAGAAGATCAAAACTAAGAACAATAAAATGGCAATAAATATATATCTGTGAACAACTTTGTCTAAAAAACAAACTAAGGAGACAAGAACAGAGACAGAATCACGGATACAGAGAGCGTTTGATGGTTGTCAGATGGGAGGGGGTGTGGGGGAATGGGTGAAGAAGTGAGGGGATTAAGAAGTACCAGTGGGCAGTTACAGAACAGCCATGGGGATGTGAGGTACAGCGTAGGAAATGGGGCAACCAAAGAATGTACACATGTGACTTGTGGACATGGACAGTGTGGGGGGACTGCCTGAGGGCGTGGGGGGTGCTGGGTGGAGGACGGGAAAGGGGGAAAATCAGGACAGCTGTAAGAGCATCGTCAAAATGTAATTTAAAAATTTAAAAAATTGTTTTGAAAACAAGCTTTTTAAGCTCAGATGTCTTACTGTGTTTCTAATTGGTGATACTGTTGTAAAGGAGCAGGGTAACTTCTGTCTGAACTTCTGCCTCATACTTGTACCCTTTAAGATAGATTTGGCTTCATAGAACCCAAAACATACTCAAAACACCCACTATCAAACAGAACTCAATTGACTTAAATGAGCTAGAAGTATATCCCTCTCTTGAGTGAAAGCAGCTCACAGGTAGGCAGTGCAGGGCTGGTCTAACTGTTCCACAAACATCATGCCAAGCCTGCCTCCTTAATGTTCTGCCAGCCTTTGTGTGAGGTCTTTTCACCTAGGATGGGTGCTTGAGCTGATGTTCATTGATAAACTCTGACCGGGCCATGTGGCTGCCATCACAGATGTGGGCCTGACTCGGTGACATAATTCTAGCTTGGGCATGTAAATTCTGTAGTAAAGGCAAACTAACTACTACAGTCCTGAGTTAGGCACCTCATCGATGCAGCGCACCACCTTTATGTTGCGCGGGTATTACCTGCCAGTTAGTAATATTCACATAGCTTGCCTGATGTGGGTCAGACACAGTTCATACCAGGTAATTTGGCTCTTCCAATGCCCTCGTTCCCAAAAGCAAAACTAATCAGTTTATCTTTTCTTGTAGGACTTTCCATGACATTTCTGAAGATGTGAAATCTTCAGTGGACTGACATGGCTTCTGCTGCCGTGATTTCTCTAGGAAGTCCAGCCTTGACTGTGAGTTTTAGCTCAGCTGTGGCCTTCTGTCCGTTCAGCTGTGCCTAGCAAGCAGAGCCCAGGAAAGAAGCAGAAGCCTCCTGGCCTTCCATACAGAATGTGTGGACGAGAGAGAACTTGCTGTGGGGTGCTTTGCATTTTAAAACACTCCGAAGTATGGTTTGCTCACCTCACTGTTGCTAAGATGGCTTGAGAAGTTTCAGTTTGTACACTGGTGCCATGGCTTGAGATTCTCCCCCTTTGCTTATCTATATTATTATTATAATATGTATTTATAAAGTTATTTTAAAGAGCCCTAAACTACCCGCTGTTAAAAGGTCATACAATGTAATTTTTCTCCTGTTTTAAGAAATCTGTTCATATACTTTTCGATGACAGCCACTTTTCGATGAAAAGGGCTTTCACTTTTGAGTACGTAGTTGCTCGAGCAAGAAAAGTGAGTCTTCTCTCCTTCTCCCACGGTGTATGGTCCTCTCTAAGAAAGAACTAATCTTCAGTGTAAGGGCGGAGTGGCTTATTTCACATTCAGTTCGTTATACATCGCAACCATAGGAGAGACAGACAGACTAGAGATCCTTCTCCACTTTCTTTTTCCTCAATCTCCCATTATGCTGTTGCCAAAATTCTAAAACTTGGCAGACCACATTGAAGTGAAATACCTATAAGCTGCTATTAATGGTAACAATATGATGGAATTCAAGTTGTGATTTTTTTTTTTCTTTCGAAATGTCTCAAGTAAAAAACCTCAGGTGCAGCAGTGCTCTGATTTGTTAAATGTATCTCTGTTTCATTATTTGGAATTCTGCCACTTAGTTATTTATAGACTAGAATTTTGTATTTATGGAGCATTTTTCCATCACTTAGCACAGTGCCTTGCACATAAGACTCTCTAGGTGAATGCTTGCTGAATTAAATTGTGACGTTTTAAATATGTCAGACATCACAATAACCAGCACAGTGCTTTACATTTTACAGTCTCTTCGAGTATAATTATTTCACAATAATGTCACATGACCTTTCATATAGCTTTATCTTGTTTTATAACAGTTTCACACAGATGGGGAAGCTAAGGTTCAGAAAAGTGACCAACTCAAAGTCATCAAGTTTAATAAGATTTGACCTCAAATCTTCTGACTCCATAAGCCTTCAAACTCTGCTATACTGTAGTGTTTCTTCTAATATCTTATGGTGTTTCCAGTGATATGAGATAGAATGGGTGTCCTTGGACTTGTCTTACAGTTAATAGACAGGGCTGGGACTGGAACCGAACTCTTAGCTGTGTGCCCTTTCCATTGTGTAAAGGCAATCATCGGGCTCTTTCTCTGTTCCCAAGGGAATATGGAGGAGAAATGGTTCTTAAGTATCAGAGATCACCTTTTTGGAAAACAAAAATAGAAATCATTTTTTCTAAAACGACTCTCAGAAGCATTGTTAGTGATAATTAGCTTAAATTTATTCTGAAATTACCTAAGAAAACCTCCATCTAGAAGAGAGGCTACAATGAAGTCTTTGTTTATACAGTAGGCTACATGCTAGCCTCTTATTTTTACTATGAATTCTCAACAATTGTAATTTGATATAACACCAGGTATTACATTTGGCCACTAAATAACTCATTATTTTCTTTAGTCTGTTGTTTAATCATTCATTGAGTAAAACCTCTGCTGAGTGTTTGCCAGACTGTAGGTTACATGCCAGATGCTGTGCAGGGTGCTGGCTATAGGGGATAACTTGAGGGAGGGCCTTCTCGCACATTAAATCTTAGCCAGATCATACGTATTGCTAAAATGAAAATTTTGTATTAAAGGCGTAAAAAAGAAATCAGGTTTGCTTTTGTTAGTTGCATAAAGGTGAGTTTGTAGCTATAGTTGGCACATATTCCTAAGAGATAAATATACACAAGGAGTTAGGGTGCATACACGGATTGTGTTCTTCCAAAGTGCTTTGAGCTGTACAAAGTGATGTTGCAAAGAACTAAACTTGAGCTAATGTATGGCTGAAGCTTGTCATAATTATTTGTATGAATACCAGGCTCTTAGCGGGGAACTCTGAGCTCTGAGAGAATAGATTAGAGCCTCCAAAATGAGCAGTGATGCAGCGTCGCCCTGGAACATCAGGAACAGAGGTGCTGTGCAGCCCTGGTCGGGAAATGTGAAGCGCCCCAGCACTCCACCCGCTGCAAGGACTGGGAAGCCTGAGCAGCCAGGGGAGGTCTTCCTGGGACCCTCAGAAACAAACATGCCTCCTCAGGTACAGTGAGACTTTGCAGAATTTTCAGAAGGCATGGAGGTCAGGTAGTACAAAAAGGTGGGAATCGCAAGCTCAAGTCTCAAAGATGACCAGCTCTCAGAGTTTCAGGCTTTGGCTCAGAAAGGAGGATAAAATGCATTGATGAAGTAGAAGTAGTGTCAGTAAAAACTGAGTACAGAAATCCTATCACAGCGTCTTGCATTTTACTGCTTTATTAAAGATTAGTTCACGTTTCCTATTCAGCTGTAAACTGAATAGAGGAAGAGGTAAAGCTGCCCCCGCAAATGTGGTCCTCTCTTTCTCAGAGAGGACAAGGCCCGTGCTATTCAGTATAAACTCCCTATCGTTTAAGTCCAGCTTCAGTTCCAAAATTCTTATCACACTCTGTTTCTGGAAGTGATCTCTGTCAGACTGCCTTAGATACCAGTCTTCTTAATGTTTAAATTTGCCAGGAATCCTACACCCTTTTCCATCAGAGGTGGTTAGCTGGCAGGGTGTTCCCTTGACTCCTGAGAGTGGTGTAGATTGACTCTGGACAGTGGGAAGATACCCAAGAATTGTTATGGAGATACTCTATTTAAACAACTCAGTAGCCCTGGGAAATTGCAGCTGTTTATTACAGTTAAGGTCCTCTGGGAAGCTAGCCTTGGTCTTAAGGTTAACCCGTCCTGAACTCGTTCTGACCCTTCAGGGCTCCCTAGTGCTGCTAGTTCTCACTTTCTTTGTATTTAACGCTTCAGGATATGTCACTGCTGGTCAAGAAATACTTAGAAATTCAGGCCATGAAGGTTAGATTAGAGCAGAGTAATTTTAGGTGAGCTATCCAGAGCTTTCAACCTCAGGTTTATAGGAAATACTGCTTCCCATACTCTGGTCCTGACCTCTAAGGGTCTTCAAAGACCCACAATAGAAATAGCCTCTCAAAACAAACTTCTAAATGCGAGTTCTAGCTAAGGACAAGTACTTTTGTTTTTTTAAATTTCTTGACTTTGCATGTTTTGCCATCAAAATACATTCATTTTATTAAGTGAGCACCTGCCAAAAACAAAAAAGCATACTACCTGAAACTATAGCAACTATTTTTTGATGGACTTGATTTACAATTCTCTTTTTTTAAAACTGTCTGTCTGCTGGCGTCATAGACATTCTGTGCTAGAATGGGCCTTGTATAATTAGGTGATTCTGACATTTTCTAGAGAAGGAAACAAAGCCATAGATTCAAGTGGCTTTTCTAACCCGCACAGAGCCAGTTAGTAACAATTCACAGTGGAATATAGTTCCTTTTTTCTCAGCCCATTGTTCTGCTTCTCTTTCCTTTTCCGTATAATGGAGTAGCTTTTGGAAAAATGTATTCCTTATAGCAATAGTTTGGAGGGATGTTATTAGATGGTATAAGAGAATAAAAGTGTGTATGGGGGTGGGGAGGAACTCCATGGTTAATTGAAATTGGGAAATGCTTGGTTTTCTTTCTGTAAGACTTCTAAAAGTTTTTAATGTGCAAGTATATATTGTGAATTTATGAGGTTATAAAGACTGCTTACATAGACTTATTTGAATAAGAGGGGACAAAGAGAGTGTTTACTTAGACTTATTTGATCTTAAACTGTGCCCCCATCTTCCTTTCCTCAAAGCATCTCAAAGTACTAATGGTCCTTTGGGAAACATGGCTCTACAGTAAGTTTATAGCTCTTATAGAAGAAGACATCCTTAATGGGAAGTCTGATTGGTAAATCTGTTTCCTTGGTACCCTGTGATCGTAATAAACCTCAAAGTTTAGTGAGATACTAGACAGCAAACATATTTGCCCTTCAGAGCTATACGTAAAGTATAGAAAGTCTTTCCACCTATGGTGTGTGAAATCAGTATTTGTGTTTAGTTTTGCAAGTTTTTCAAGGATCAATTAATGTGCAAATATAGTGGTGATATATTGATATTACATTTTAATAATGCTTTTGTATGGTACTTTATAGTTTTCAGACTGCTTTCATAAAAACCCTGGGAGATAGGCAGATGTTAAGTATTATCAGATGAGGCACTGGAAGCTCAGAAAGGTTTTTGTGATTTTCCCCTTAAGTTTATACCACAAAAAAATGGAGCCAGAATTCAGTTTCAGAATTTCTGACTCCAAGTCCAGAGTTATTCACACCTGGTTTCTTATTTTCCTTCTAACTTTATGTTTTACAATGAAAGGTGTGGAAGCAATTCTTCAAATAATACATTTTGGCTTATTATCAAACACTGTTTCTTCTTTATTGCAGTGACTCAGAAACTGTAACTCCTTTTATAGCTATCCCAAAGAAAACTCTTCTTTTGTTTCTTGCACTGCCATTTGTTTAGGTGACTGGAGTGTATTTCAAATACCATTTGATTTTGAAACTAAGATTGGATAATACAGTGTGATTGCTTATGTAATTTTGGAAAATGTATCATCTGCATTCCCAAGCAAAGTAGAGATGGCTTGAAAGTAAAAAAGAGTATTCAAATACAACAGTAGATCTTTATTCTCTCACAAATACTGTTTCTTAGCTTTAACTTGCTTTGACAACGTACTGATGTAACTTCTTTGTAAATGTAAAATATTTATATTTTGAAATAAAATTGGTGTTGAATGAATCAGGTAGTAAACTTAGTCTTATTTCTGTTGAGGAATTTGATCTTTAGTGAAGTCAGACTTTCATAAATACATCCATCTGTCTCTTAGTTTTTATATCTTTTCCTTTGGCACCAGTGCTTACACTGAATTTTTATGAAATATGGGCAACTTACATAAAGGACAGTGTGTCTAGGGAGTGGATACTGGGCATCTTAAAGAGGTGAAAGAAAGGGTCTAAGGCTGAGGTTGGAGCCCTCGGTACACAGGATAAGATGGCCATAAGGTGGGGAGATAAGGAAATGGTGAGGCGGATGGCTGGGGAGGAAGAAATTAGAGGGGGTAAAAAAGTTGTATAAAGGAACAGCATGTTTTAAATGAACAAAACAAGCCTTAGTTGTGGCTATATTCAATGCCAGAGATAATCAGTGCGGCACTGGCAGGTGATGCTGAAACCCACAATGGAAGTGCTGTGAAACACATTTCAATGATGTTTGGGAAGGAGCTTGCTGACATCTCTAGCTGGTGGTCTTCAGCTCCTCAACTGGATGTTATGGATGGAGAAATGATCCTGGCCAAGATGTAAGGACTAGCCAGCGACACAGTCTTTTCTACTTTGATGGTCTCTCATCAGCAGATAAGTTAGTTCACAAAGTATTTTTTCATTCTTCTCAGTCTGCTGCTTAAGCCTGGACCCCTTCAGAGGGAGTGCGCTTCTGACAACCTCCTTTCGGCTTTGCTTCTGGAATCCTTGGCTTAAGGGGGTTCAGCTCTCCCATCCCAGTCACCCAGGGGCTCTGCCTCTTAGCCTTACCCTTCATTGAGTTTAGGAATAAACACTAATAAACACTAATGATCTTTTCAGTCAGTGAACAGCTGAGAAGAAGCTTGTGCTAGACACCAGAGGGAAGTAATTTTGAAACTATTGAACAGTAGGTGAAGCTTTTCCATTTGTTCTATTTTACTTCCTTTTCTAATTCTTAACAGTAGCCCAAAAGATACCCAGCAACCGTCTTCTCACCAAGCACCTAGATAGACTTAATTGCCTAATCAAATACTTAATCTTCAAACCAGCTCAAAGTATTTGTGAGAAGGATAGTCGAAAAAGGAGCGGCGTGGAGGGGGAATGGACCTCGGAAGCACCATTATCGGCGGAATTCCCGTCGCACAGTAAAAGCGCCTCTTCACAGCTTTGACACTAGTTCTGTTAGTTTCAGTCCCAGCGCAGCTTCTAGAAACTGTCACTGAATCGGAGTTAGGATGAGTCATCTACCCGGAGGACAGGAAGTTTTGCTGGGGACGGTTGTCCTTGTCGTGGTAAGAGGCCACGTGGCCGTGGGAGGCCCTCAGGTGTCTTGTTTATTCCAGTGGAGCGAGACGTGCGTGGAACCCAAAGAACAGTGGTCTCAGACGGGGCGGGGCAGTGCGCGGGCGGGGCTGGGGTAGGGGCGGGGCTGTGGAGTGGACCCTAGACGAAAGCGTTTGGGGGCAGTCAGGGGCGGGGCTCGGCGGCGGCGGCTGAGCAATCTGGGGGCGGGGCCGTCCCAGGGGCGGGCCCGTCGGGGGCGGGGCCTCGGGCGGCGCGGGTGCATAGCCGCCGCCGCGGGCGGGCTGGCTGGCAGGCGGTGGGCCCGCAGTGGCGCGGCGTCCGAGCTGCGCGACGGGCGGGTAGCCATGGCCGCCTCTCCGGGCCCCGCCGGCGTTGGCGGCGCCGGGGCACTGCAAGGCTCCGGCCCGTCCGGCTTCACCTTCGACTCAGGACTTGAGATCAAAACTCGCTCGGTGGAGCAGACGCTGCTCCCGCTGGTTTCTCAGGTAAAGTGGCTCCCGGCGCGGCCCCTCGTCTCTCCCTGGCCGCGGCTGGTGATGGCGGCGGTGCTCGCACTGCGGGGCCGGGCCGGAGGCAGCCGTTGCTTCACGTTCAGCACCCTCATTACAGCGTGGGTGTCGGACCGCCTGTCTGGGCTTGGGGACCCGCCTCCGCGGAGGCGGCGGGAGTCGAGACCCTCGGAAATCCCGGGGCGAGGCCGAAGGGGCTGAGCGGCAGGGGAGGCTGCGGGGCGCAGATACCAGTGCGGACCTGAGTGCCCGGCCGGCAGGTGCGCGGCCCGGCCTATCCCACAGGACACGCTTCGGGGCTGCGGCTCGGGAGGTGCTGGCCCAGCGAGGCCCCGTCGGAGTGTGGGCGGCCGAGCCCAGCTCCCCCGAGGCAGAGAGGACCCCCGCGGGGGCCCCGCTAGCACACAGGGGCTGTCTTCGTAGCCACTCTTGAACCCCCTGCCGGCTCACGTTTGCATCCCCAGTTCAAACCCGGACTGGTAGCCACTCCGGCTGGGGCATTCTTACCCGCCTCCAAGTCCAGCGTGCTCTCCCCGAGGCCTTTGTCCCTTTCCCGTGCGTGCGTGTGTATGTGTGTGTGCATGTGTGTGTGTGTCTGTCGGCTCGCCCGGCTCCCGTTCACCCCGGGCCACCCTGCCCCTTCCCCCTAACCTGCCTGCTTCCTCCAGTCGGCTTTTGTCCAGCCTCGGAAAAGTGAAGGACTGTCTGATAGTTAATCCGGATACACATCTCTTTGGCAAATCCCATTTGGGATGAATGCTTTATTGCATTTGTTGGTCCTAACTGAAGTCTGGAATCAGCTCATTGAGGCGCTTAGTTTTAGAGAAGTTTTTGTTACCGCGAGCCGAGTTAACGCAGCCCGAGGGCTCGAATTCCTCACCTAGCTCTGCGGTCGTGTGCCAAGTACGGCAGGGAGTGAAGAATTCTGTGCCTTGGGAGCGCGTTGGCGTTGTGTGACTCACAACTAGATTGCAACGTCTTGGTGACTCACACTAGTATTGCCAAAATTTTAGAGGTAGAAGGAATCTTAGAGATTACCTGACTCTAAATTTAAAAAAGAAAAATCTTTCTTACTTGGCTCCTGGTCGCCGGTCCCTTGCTCAAACACATTCAGTGATGAGGACCCCGAGTTTGTCCATAAATTTTTAATACTTGAAAACGCCTGTCGCAAATGACCCTGGATTCCTGTTAGGCTAATTAAATGAACAACTCCATTATCTTCACCTGCGTTCATTTTAGCATTTTAGCCGGGCTAACAGAAGAGTGAATGGACACACCTGACAAGACCCCTCGCCCACCCCTTCCATAGCTCATAGAAGCACTGACCTGTGGGAAGGATTGCTAGGATCAGTTAGGACGTCTGCATGCACTACCACCCACCCTAGAAGAATACCACCACCACCACCACCACTAATACCACCACAACCCAAAATGAGAAATACTGGAGTAGTTTCAGGAGGCACAGAGATAAGAGAGTGGTGGAGTTCAACTTGACAGTATTTTATTCACTTATTTAACAATGCCTATACTACAGGCCATGTTCTAAGCACCTTATAAATATTAACTCATTTAATTCTCGTAATAGTGCTGTGAGGGAGATAGATGTTGATTCTCATTATATGGACGAGGAAGCTGAGAAATAGTGAGGTTAAATAACTTATCGTGGGAATGGACTACAAACGTCAAACTGGGATTTGAACCCAGGCAGCCTGGCTCCTGAGTCTGTGCCCTAAGCTCCCCCATATGCTGTGTCCATTCTCGAAATTAGAAGCAGCGATGAAGCCAGCTCGTAGGAGGTACAGAGAAGAGAGTCTACAAGGGAAATACAAGGTGGAAAGTTGTAATCTGAAGAAATGGTAACTTTTCACAGTATCACGGCTAACAGCATATCAGTCCTACAGCTCTGCATTGAGTAATTCTGGGGTAAAAGAGGGTGGAGAGAGTAGGAGGAGGAATGCATAAATTACTGCTGTGAGTTAACTAGAGGTCAATGCCAAAAGGGGAAATGCTACTTTTTTTTCTTCCCTATTAAAGACTCATTCAGGCTCATAGCTGAGGTTCCACATCCCACACATTATATGTACATATCAGTATCTTTAGCACAATACTGTAACTGATGATCCTAATGATAGACTGTACTCAACAAGAAAGAGTTAAATTAGGCTTAAAATTTTTTAAAAAGTGTATAAAACATGGCTGAAATACTGTTAACAAAGCAGAAAAGTGTGGAGTACAATTAAGAATGATTTTTAAGTTTCAGTGAATGTTAGCAGATTAAAATTGTAGCCCTCTAGAAAACCCATGTCCAGGAGTCTCCTTTTCTAAGGATGCTACATTGTTATCCAACTCAGGCTTCATAATCATATCTGCAAGAATATTTTAAGCATTTTAAGAAAGCATTTGTTGTGTGGTTAGTAGTTGACACTTTGGAGGGTCTTGTATTCTAGTTGGAAGACAGAACATGTACAGTAAATAGCACATGCCAAGTGTCAAATGAACATTATCCATAGTCAGTGCTCTAAGAGCTCAGAGAAGGCATGGCTGCATCAGGAGAGATACCTTAGAGGAGACAGTCTCAAGGCGAACAAGAGGACTAGCATTGTACAGTTTGGTGAGTTTCTATCTGATACCATCTAACTTCTCTGACCCTCCAAGTAAAAAGTTCTGGGTTACCAGCCTTATTCTAGAAATGCAAGGTTGACTCAATATGAGACAACCATGTGCAATTTTCTGCATTCACATATTAGAAGAGATCTATTTTCTTTTCAGTAGATTCAGAAAAAGCATTCAATTAAATTCAACTCTTAATCATGATAGAAAGCACTTAGCTAACCACTAGCAGAAGAAAACTTCCTTAGCCCAATAAAGTGTATCTGCAGAAAACCTACAGTTAACATCCTAATAACAAGTCAAAATTAAAACAAATATTTTCTTTAAAACCAGAAACAAGAGAAGGATGCCTGCTGTCACAGCTCTGATCAACGCTGTCCAGGAAATCCTAACTAGTGCAACAAGACAAGGAGAAGTGAAAGGTGTAAACATAGGAAAGAAAAAAAAAATCTAAACCCTCATTGTGACGTAATTATCAACATGCAAAACTCAAGCGTTTACAAATAAGTTATAAAAATTAGAAGGTTTAGTCTGTTCACTGAATACAGGATAATAACGTCAACTACATTTCTTTACATTAATAACACAGAAAAATAAATTCTAAAAGAAAAACCAATTGAATTTCCTAGGAATATATGTATAGCAAAAGAGATGTCAAACTTTGTGGAGAAAAATTTTAAATTTTATGGAAACCCAAAGTAGGTCTAAATAAATGGGAGAGGAGCACTGTATAGATGAATTGATATTATAGGCATATCAGTTTTTCTTATTAGTTATATATTTAATACAATTCCACTAAAAATTTCAACAGGATTTTTAAAGGTAGAATTTGATAAAGGTGATTATAAAATGTATACGAAAGAGTGAAGAGCCAAGAATAGCCAGAAGAGAAGCAAGGTGGATGGATTTACTCTACCAGATCGTAAAATTTAGGAAGCTATAGCAAATTAAGGCAGTGTGGATATAAGACTAGAGATGGACAAATACACTAGTGAAACAGAACAGAGAACCTAGAAACAGATCCACACATACATGGAAACTTAATAAATCACAGAGTTGGCACTGCTGGTCAGTGGGAAAAGGAAGACATTTTTTTAAAAAAATTGGGTTTCAGACAATTGATTATCTAAATAGAAACACATAAGAGTTGATCCATACCCCCTAAGAGAAACTCCTGCATGTGTGTGTTAGAGACATGCATTAATTTTGATCATTTTTGTTTTTTTTTTAAAACTTACAGTGACCCCAAACTGGAAACAGCCCAAACGTCTTCTAACAGTAGGATGTTTAAATAAATTGTGCTATGTTTATACAATGAGATACTATACAGCAGTGAAATGAATGAACCACGGGTTTAATTATCAATATGAGTAAATCTCAAAAACATAGTGTTGAATGAAAAAAAAATTAAAGGTTCAAAACCAGGCAAAACAAAACCGAAAATCATTTAGAGATATAACTAATGTGCAGTAGTTATAAGGGACTGATGAGCACAAAATCCGGATGGTGGTTTTTTCCTGGGGAGAGGGAGGGAGTGATATAGAAAGGGAGGGGCCTGTGGGGCACACAGGTTGTCGGGCACCGCCAGCGTTCTCTCAAGCTTGGTGGTGGTTGCTTGCCTACATCTCCCTTTTATTTCTTTAAGCTGTATGTGTATATGTTATATACACTCATTTGTTATATATTTTCTAACTTAAACATTTTTTTTAAGCTCTGGGCTAAGTCCCAAACATATTTTCTGCAGCACAACTTCCCACCTTCTTTAATAATCACTTTATTCTTCCTGTCAAAACTCCCACTCCCAGTCTTAAAATGTTTTTATGCAAGGAAGGGAGGAGGGGGGATCTGCCACACAGCTCCACCCTGGTGTGGAATGTTATTCTACCACCCACTAGTCTTTTCCTGTCTGTGATAGGTCTACTTCATTCACCAGTGTGCAGACCCTTTACATTTCTGAGCAGCTCACCCATCTTCCCTTTTCTCTCTGCAGGGTCCTGGGAGCTTCCCAGGACCCTTGTCTCACTACGCTGGAGGTAAATAGGGAACACATAGGACCCTCTTTGCCAATTTGTGTATGTGAATATATATGTGTTTTTAACTGCAAAGATAAAACACACAACCCCAGCTGGGTGGCTCAATTGGTTGCAGTGTCGTCCTGTACACCAGAAAGGTTGCAGGTTTGATTCCCGGTCAGGGCACATACAGCTGGGGCGTATCCAGGAGGCAACTGATCTATGTTTCTCTCTCACATCAATGTTTCCCTTTCTCTCCCTCCTTCCCTCCCTTCCTTTCTCCCTCTCTATCTCTAAAATCAATAAACATATCCTCAGGTGAGGAGTAAAATAAAAAATAAACATAAAAAAATAAAACACAATTCAAACAATAAAATGGTGTATAAAATAAGCGTGATAGTGCCTTCTTTCTATCTCTTAAAGCATCTCTCATGGTTTGGTGTGGTTTCTTTCATATTGGTTTCTATAGCTGATTAGCTGATTTTTATAACTAATAATTTGAAGCATTTACTGAAGAATGTCAACAAAATAATGTCTAGCCTTAAGAAAAAGTCTTATAGGAGTTTATTTGAGCCAAACTGACAACAATGGCTGGGAAGCAAAATCTGAACGGATTGAGGAAATGCTCTGGAGAAAGGCAGTTTTGCAGCTTATTTTATACATTAAAATCAAAGGAGGAGACGTAAGGAGGGTAGGTTAGGGAGGTAGGAAAAAGCAAAGCAGGGAACCTCTGAGATTAGATAAAGAGCAACACAGAGAGACACATACTTCTTTTACATTGGCGAGTAAAAGGCAGTTAAGCACAGAGGGAATATACGTGGGGAACAAGTTACAGTGTCATCTGTGCGTGGTCTGTGCCTGGTCCTGTGGTTGCGCCTTCGAGGGGTCTGGAAAAGATTATGCTGACATTCCAAGCATATGTTATCCTAGATTCACAAAGACAGTAGACAATTTCAGAGGTGAAGATTGACCTTTGCGAAGGATGCTTACTGGCCTCGGACATGACGACCCACCAGGACCCCCTTTTAGCTAGGAATTTTTACATTCAGGCCACCCCATGAGGTTACTTTCAGCCTCGGTTTGTAAGGCCCGCTATGCAGGCCTCCCCTGAGCTTGTCAGGTGTAGTATGTGGCCCCCTTTTTGTCCACACAAGTTAAGCCCAAGACAGACGTCTCTGTTCTGGGCTGGCTTCCTTATTCTTTAGGTCCCAGGGAATTAAGGCTTTGTTCTTTCATCTGGGCTATTGCCAGTTTTGTTTTGTTTTTTCTTCCTGGCCTTCACTTACTTTCTCACCTTTCTCCCCACAAAATAAGTAAGTAAACTAAGAAAATCCTTTTCAATCAAGAGATTGCTGTCTGTTATTTTAGAAAATAAGAATAGCATCACAAACATGAGAAAAGAACAGAGATTCTAGAAGTTTAAACAGTGTGACATCTAACAGTTATGTCATGCTTACCATATACCAGACACTCTGCTAAGTACTTTATTTACATTTACTAATTTATTCCCCACAATGACCTGATGAGCTGGGTACTCACATCATTCCTGTGTTTACAGGTGAGAACACTGAGTCACAGAAAGGTGAGATGACTTGCCACATGGCAGAGCCCGAATTCAAGCCCAGGCAAAGTGACACCAGAGATCATGCTCTGCGTGCAAGGATATACTTTGTTAGAGATTAGTGCTTCTTGACACCCTTTGTGAGAGGGTATCAAGTAAGCCCCAGTTCTTACTCTTATTCCGCAGCAGAGTTCTTCAGTGTGTCATCGAGTCTCTCTCTTCCTCATGGGATGCCTTCTCTGTCCTCTTTTTGTGGTTCATTCAGGCATTCTCGAGACCAGTGTCAGGGCAACTCCAGTTTGTGACTCCTGATATAATGCGCCTCCTACCTTGCAGAATAATAGTTAAAATATTATCTGGCACATTACATAATTTGCAAGGCACTTTCCAACTGTCTTTCCCTTGATCCTTAATACAATCCTGGGAGGAAAGAAAATATAGTGATTAAGAGTATAGGCAACTGATTGGCTCTGTGATCTTGTCTTCAAGCTTTAGGTTCTTTATCTGTAAAATGAGGGTGGTGATAGGATCTACCTCATAGAGATATAACCATTAAATGAATTACCACATATAAAACACATAAAATAGTGGCTGTTACTGTTGGGCTTAATGTTAAATGCTACCTATTCTTATTTTTTGCATGATGAGGAAGTTGAAGTTTGATCTGAATTTAGTAAAACTGTGTGTTTAAGTATGTATATATATAACACAAGACTGAAAGAATTAATGCCAAAATGCTCACGAAGTAGTGGAATTAGGTTGTCTTAATTTTCCCATTTTTTTTTTTTAAACAACATGTATAATTTTTGAAATGCCTTTTTTAAAAGTTGAACATAATTTAAGAATGTAAGTAGAACTTTTAGCATGGAATTTTATAAATTTGACTTGGCTCCTCTAACTGTCAATTTTAAAGGTATACCTGTATTTGGACTGAACGTTTTCTAGACTGCAAGAGGAAGACAGCCACACCTAATTATGCTCTGGGGAGGATGCTTGTAGTGAAAGCAAAATGTGTGTTCCAGAACTGAACAATAGTTGGTATCTTAGCGTAATTGCAGGATCTTTTCTTTATGATTGAATTTTTAAAGTTTTATGTAAATAAAGGATTTAACAAACAGTACTTACACTCCTTTTTATTATAGAGTCTCTTCCAAGGTGGTCCTTTGGAATAATCAATGGTGATCAAGCCCTCTCTTCTCCAGGTGGTGTGAAGAGTTGCCTAGTCTGTCAGGTGTGGGGAAAACTAAGTTGGTGCTGTAGGATCCGTACTTGTTTCCCTGCTTCCCAGCAGCATGACCCACAGTTGTCCTCAAAATTCAACCATTGTAGCTCCTCTTTGACATGATAACCTGATGGCTTTAGAGGATACTTTATTTTAAAGAAAGTGTTCTGCAACCCTTAAAAAAGAAAATCAGGAAGGTTGAAAACCTCCACTAAAAGGAAGAGTACTGGGTGGGCTTTGGTGTCAGACAAACCTGGGTTCACATTGTAAACGAGGCCACTTCTTAGCTATGTGAGCCAGTACTTAATTTCATGCAGCCTCAGTTTTCTTATCTTTAATAATACCTAAGGATTAAATAGGAGTCCTAATTATACTATACGTTGAGTGCTTACCATAAACTGGGTACTTTGTTAAACATAATATACATGGATCATTTCATTTAATCCTCTTATCAACCTCATAAGGCAGAGAAGGCAGCACAGCTAAGTGGTTACAGGGCTTGGCTCCGGACTCAGAATGTCTGGAGTTGGAATATCTCCATGATGTCCAATTTCCACCTGCTTCATTGGGATTTTGTGAAGCATTATAGGGCAGTATTTCTTTTTTCTTTCTGTGTGAGTGTGTGTGCGTTTTGTTGTTATAACATGGTATTTAAAAGTACGGCCTTTGCCATCATTATCACCCTGATGCAAAAGCCAGATGAAGACACTATAGGGGAAGAAAACTACAGGCCAATATCCCTGATGAATATAGGCCAAAATATTATTAACAAAGTACTAGCAAACCAAATTCAATAGCACATTAAAAGGAGCATACACCATGATCAAGTGGGATTCATCTCTGGGATGCAAGAATGGTTTAACATGAAAATCAATAAATGTGATACACCACAATAATAAAATTAAAGGAAAAGTCATGTGATCATTACAATAGATGCAGAAAAAGCATTTGAAACAATTTAACATCTTTTCATGATGAAAACTCTCAACGAATTGGGTGTAGCAGGACCATATCTCAACATAATAAAGTCCATATATTGCAATTAATAAGCCCACATCTAACATCATCTTTAATGGTGAAAGGTTGAAAGATTTTTCTCTTGAGATCAGGAACAAGACAATGGTGCCCATTCTTACCACACCTATTCAACATAGTACTGAAAGTCTTAGCCATATAGCTATCAGGCAATAAAGAGGAATAAAAGCTATCCAAATAGGAAAGGAAGAAGTAAAATTGTCTCTGTTTGCAAATGACATGATTTTATATATAGAAAATTCTAAAGATTCCACCCAAAAACTTAAAATTAATAAACAAATTTAGTAAAGTTGCAGGATTAAAACAATCAACGTATAATCAATTATAATTAAAAATACAATTTTAAAAATTGAGAATAAATGTAGCTGCCATCCCCTGCTTGAAGATTTTTCTTGGTTTATATAGTAATGGAAAGAAACTAGACTTTTGGTAGTGAGCATGCAATAGAGTATACAGATATCAAATTATAATATTGAATGCCTGAAATGTATTATAATGTTATTAACTAATGTTACCTCAATAAAATAAATTTTTAAAAATCAATGCAGAAATCAGTTGTGTTGTTATGCTAACAACAAAATATCTGAAAAAGAAATAAAATCATTCTATATACAATAGAATCAAAAGCAATAAAATATTGAAGAATTAATTTAACGAAGGAGGTGAAAGATCTGTACAATGAAAGCTCTAAAACACTGATGAAATTGAAGAAGATACAAATAAATGGACAGATAGGTCATGCTCATAAGTCAGAATAATTAATTTTATTAAAATGTCCATGCTACCCAGGGTCATCTATAGATGCAAGGCAATCTGTATCAAAATTTCAACAGCATTTTATAGAAAAAAATCTTAAAATTTGTATCAAATCACAAAAGACCACAACTAACCAAAGCAATCTTGAGAAAAAAGAATAGAGCTGGAGGTATCAAATGTCCTGATTCCAAACTATATTACAAAGCTACAGTAATTAAACAGTATGGTACTGGCATAAAAATAACCACTTGGTCCAATGGAACAGAATTGAGACCCCAAGAATAAACTCATACATATACAGTCTACTAATATTTTGACAGAGGAGCCAAAAATATTTAATGGGGAAAGGAGAGTTTCTCCAATAAATGATATTGGGAAAACTGGTTAATCACAGGTAAAAATCTTACACCTCTCACAAAAATTAACTGGAAGTGGATTAAAGACTTGTGTAATACATAAAACTAAACCTCCTAGAAGAATACATAGGGATAAACCTCTTTAACATTGGCCTTGGCAATGTTGGATATGACACCAAAAATACTAGTAACAAAAGCAAAAATGAACAAGTAGGATAATATCAAACTGAAAACGTGTGCACAGCAAAATAAACCAGCCACGGATGAAAAGAGAATCTACAGAATGGAAGAAGATATTTGCAAACCATCTATCTGATAAAGAGGTTAATACCTAAAATATACATAAAGAATACATACAGCTTAATAGCAAAACAATCTGATTTAAAAATGGGCAGGGGAATTGAATACACATTTTTAAAAAGGCATGCAAAAGTGGCTGACATATATGAAAAGATACTCAACATAACTAATCATCATCAGGGAAATACAAATTAAAACCACAATGAGATACCATCTTGCATCTATTCTAACAGGTGAGATAACAAGCACTGATGAAGATGTGGAGGAAAGGGAACGCTTATCTGCTGATAGTGGGATTGTAAATTGGTACAGCCACTGCAAGCCAGTATGGAGATTCCTCAAAAAAATGGAAGTATTGAAAACCATATGATCCAGTAATCCCACTTCTCGGTATATATCCAAAAGAAATAAAATCAAGATCTTGAACAGATACCTGTGCTCCCATGTTTATTGCAGCATTATTCACAATGGCCAACTTGTGGAAACAAGCTAAGACTCCCTCTATGGATGAATGGATAAAGAAGATGTGGTGCGTGTATATATATATATATGGAATATTATTCATCCTTGAGAAAGAAGGATATCTTGCCATTTGCAACAATGTGGCTGGACCTTCAGGACAGTGTGCTAAAGTGAAATGTCACACTGAAAAGGCAAACACCATTTCATCTCACTTTTATGCAGAAACCAAAAAAGTCAAGCAAAAGAGTGTAGTATTGTGGTTGCAAAGGGCTGGGTGGTGGGGGAAATGGAGAGATGTTGGTCAAAGGATATAAATTTCCAGTTATAAGAAGAATGAGTTCTGGGGATCTAATGTACAGCATGGTGAGTATAGTTAAAAATATTATATACTGGAAAGTCACTAAGACAGTAGATCTTAAATATTCCCACCACACACACACACACACGTTATGTGAGGTGATGGAGGAATTAATTAACCCTGTTGTGGTAATCATTTGCAGTATATTGTGGAAGCGTTTCCAACATACACATGTATCAAATCAGCATGCTGTATGCAAACTTATACAATGTTATATTTTACTTATATCTCAGTAAAGCTGGGAAAAAAGTATGGCCTCAGAGTCAAATTATCTGACTGAATCTTGGCTTTACCGCTTAATAGCTGTGTAACCTTAAAAACCCATCTTTTAATGTCAGTTTCCTTACCTGTAAAAAAGGGATAAAATAATGCCTAGGTTCTAAGGTTATTGTGAAGATCAAATTAAATTACTTATGAAAAAACACTTTTCTCATGTGCCTGCCACAGAGAAATGGTAATGTTTCATCAACGTGCCCTCTTCCTCATGCCACAGGTTTAGAGGACTTCTTTGACAACACCAGCCTAATCCATGAAGTACGATCTACACAGGGCCCGGCACAGATAACACCCCTTGTTAATTACAAAACCTTTTATTGCAAAATCATAAGCATGTAATTCTGTAACAACGATACCACACTCCACCACACCATATGACATTCTAGGTGAAATGTCCAAATTAAAACTAAATTATTACGCCCATATTATGACCCTCCCAACCACAGTCAAGCAGGCGTTACTTCTGCCGGACCCTGCCTATTCAAGACATTCCCTTATTAGGCCATTTTCTTTTATCTTGACTATTGCCACCTGGTTTCAAGCCAATGTCATCTTTTACCTGGACTACTGTAACAGCTTTCTAACTGGCCTCCCTGCTCCTACTTTTGCCACTTTAGCAGTCTACTCTTTCCCCAGAAGAGAGTTCTTTTTAAAAACGTGTATTTGGGATTGCATTAGTTATTTACTGCTGCAAAATAAATTACCCCAAAATTAATGGTTTAAAACAACCAACATTTATTACCGTGGTTTCTGTGTGTGTCAGGAATTTGGGAGTGGCTTGCCTGGGTGGTTCCAGACTGCTCGTGTGTGCTAGTCAGAGGCCTCGGTCCCCGGTCATATAACAGCCCCTCCACCAGGCTGGCCAGTTGTCTTACTGACATGGTCACTGGCTTCCCCTAGACGTGAGTGATCTTGGAGAGGGAATAAGATGGGACTTGAAGTGTCATTATGACCTGTCCTCAAAAGTAGCATACTGTCACTTCTGCTTTCTTCTGTTCTAAGTTCAGCCCATACTTAAGGAGAGAGGAAGAGGCTCCACCTCTTGAGAGGTGAAATAGCAAAGAATCTGCGGAGACACATCAAAACCACCAGAGAGTCTATCGCTTTCCTGCTTAAAAACCCTCCAGTGACTTTCTGTCACACTCTGAATAAACTACAACTCTTTACTCCAATTTGCAGCCTTCATAGCTGGTCCGTGTCTACCTGGTGGATATCGGTTTTCTACTTGCCCTCTGGAGCGCTGTTTAACCACTTCTGGTCTTACCTCATTCCTTAGGGGAGCCCCCCCTTTTTTAAATGATTATTTCTTCTCCCTGGAATGCTTTATTCCCATGATGTTTGCCAGCCTGGTACTTGGTATCATTTAGGTTTCAGCTTAAATATCATTTTCTCATGAAGGAAGATCAGCTACTCCCAGCTACACATACTTTCTATCACATTATCCTATTTTAATATTTTTGCATAGCATGTATATTAAAATTATTTTGTTTACCTATTTATGTGATTCTTGTATCCTAGAGACTAGAATGTGAGCTTCATGAAAGCATGGACCTTTATTGTTAATTGCTGTGTTTCATCATTACTCATAATTTTGGTTGGCATATGATAGTTGTGCAACAAATACATTTTGTATAATTGAATTATTATTATTCTACTAGACTGTTAACCAAATGGAGGTAGGATTATAATGTTTACTGACGCATCCTCAGGACCTGGCATCTAGGAAATAATCAAAATTTGAAAAACAATATTATAGATGAGGAAATTTAGAGAAGTAAAATAAATTTCCCTAGGTCATTTAGCTATCAATGACAGATCCAAGTCTTGCAGCCAGGCCTTCCTGATTCTAAACTATTAAAGTCATAGCATATAAAGTGCTTGGCACATACTTATTGCTCAGAGGGGGATTCCTTCCCTCTTAACTCTCTACTGGTCTTTGTTAACATTTGGATAAATCATTTCAAAGTTATGCTCAGTGGACATGTCTATATTTTTAATGTAACATTCTTTAAATAACTTTATATGTTGGCAGAGTTCATGTGCTAATTTTGTAAGACATCATGAAGATTTATCTTTATTTCAACCAGCTTATCACCTTTTGTATTTTATTTCAGGGGTTGGCAGCTGGTGTTCAGACTCTTGGTATTTCATTGACTTTGAGTGTACAGCAAAACTCAGAGAAGCATAAAACATAGATTATAACAGTCATTCTCAGTACCTATGTAATTCAGTAAGCATGTATGGCACACATACCATTCTATACAAGCTACAAACTAGGCAATAGAGTGGAATGCAAGGTGAAGATGCTGTCTCTACCCACATAGCAGCGAAGTCACAGCAGGGGACACTAGACCTGAAGTGCTTTGATTTTCTGTGGATCCTTTGATTGTAATGATCTAGCCTCTCCTCCTTTTCTCCTGTCTTAAAGATTTGTTGAACTATCTGGAGGGTTTCAGGAACTGTATGCCCTGGAAGTCAGCCCTCCCATAAACTTGGGGTTGTTATTAATGGAAACACTGTCCTGAGAAGGGACACGGGGTGCTTTCCTGGTTGCCTCTGGATGGAAGCATTAAACTATCAATTTAGTCTGTGAGCCTAGTCCAGTATGCCAGGCTTAATTTACTTGGCCTTTGTGATTTAGCTTAAAAAAAAGTTATTGAAATAAAATTTAAACAAGTCGCTTTTATATTTTATTTTTAGATTACCACACTGATCAATCATAAAGATAATACCAAAAAGTCTGATAAAACTCTGCAAGCAATTCAGCGAGTAGGACAAGCTGTCAACTTGGCGGTTGGAAGATTTGTTAAAGTAGGGGAAGCGATAGCCAATGAAAACTGGGATTTGAAAGAAGAAATAACTATTGCCTGTATTGAAGCTAAACAAGCAGGTATGTGGATATTGATATTGAAGTCTGTTTATATCAATTGTTTTGCTTTGGATATGATGGCAAATTATTGCATTATTTTGAGTAAAGATGGGTACTGTGATTTAACCCTGTGATTACAGATGCCTGGGACATTAAAGGCCTGCATTAGCTTCTAAGACTATTGAACTTCTCTTGGTTCAAGTCCTAAATCTGAAACGTTGAACTTTTCACTGACCACCATCAGCCATTGAAATGGGCAAGAGACAGGAGTGTGAGGCATGGACTCCACCTTTGAGGAGCATATTAGCCCACTTGTCATCATGCAGGAAATGGAAATAAAAATTAGCTTGTGCACGTATCCTACAGCAGACAACCACAATGACTTCAAAGTTCACGATGTCTTGCAAATTCTCTGTAGGTGGTGGCTGAGAAGACTGAGAGAACCTTGGGGTGTTTGGTGGATTCAGCTTTGTTAAAGTATCATTTATCCATTTATTTTTTTCATGAATATTTACTGAATGCTGGCTGTGTGCCAGGCATTTTTCTAGGCCATGAGGATATAGCTGTGTATAAATTAGTCAGAAGCCTGCCCTCATGGAGCTTGGATTCTAGTAAGGGAGACCTACTTCCATCCATGAGTGAAGCCATACACAAATGAATAAATGCATACATAATGACAGGTAGTGATAGTTATCTTGGAGAAAATGACAAAGTGGAGTAAGGATTAGGAAACCAAGGGAAGTATAGTTTAGAGAGGGTACATGCCATCGACACTTCGGACTGGATAACTGTTTGTGGATAATTTTGTGTTGGATGCAGGAACTGTCCTGTGCACTGGAGACTGCTGAGCAGACTCCCTAGCCTCTCTCTATTAGATCCCAGTAGCTCCCTTCTTCCCTTATCGTGACAACCCACAATGGCTTCAGACATTGCCAAATGTCCCTTGCAGGGTCAAAATGGCCCCCAGGTGAGAACTACTGAGGTAGCAGGTCAGGAAGCCCCTCTAAAGAAGTAACACTGGAGCAGAGACTGCGATGAAATGGAGCCCAGCTATGCGGGTATCTGGGGGAAGGGCATCCCTGGCAAAGAGAGAAGCAAAGCCGGGTATGACCCTCTAGGCAAAGAGGGGAATTTTGGAGTGTGTTCTAAGTGTAACAGGGGGGCTAGTGGAAGGTTTGGTGTAGGGTGGTGACATAATCTCATTTATATTTTAAAAGGATGGCTGGTGGCTCCTGTATGGACAACAGTTGTTAGGAGGTCTGAGGGTGAAATCAGCGAGACCAGTGAAGAGGCTGTTGCAGCGGCTCAGGTGATAGATCATGGCGACTTAGACTGGGGATAGCATTTGAGGTGGCGAGAAGAGGTTGCATGTGGTTATATTGTCAAGGCGATGCTGATAGTTTAGCTGTGGGATGTGATAGAAAGAAGAGTCAAGGTTTGGAGTGTGAACAGCTGGGTAAATCACAGTGCTGCTCGCTGCCATGGGCAACCCTGAGGGAGGAGCAGGTGTTTTTGGAGAGCCATGGGCGCAAGGGAGTGAGAGAGCTAAGGCCAAGTTGACATGAGAGAGGCCAACCAGATCACACATGGTTCTGTATGTTACATGAATGACTTTCGGGTGTTATTCTGTAGGTGACAGTTTGAGGACTTTTGAGCCAGATGAAGGACATAGAACTTTGTGTTAGAAATCTTTCTGGCAGCATGGAGAAAATGAACAAATGAGGGCTGATTGAGAGAGTGAGTTGAGACTAAACGCTGGTGCATTAATTTGGAAGCTTTTACAAACGAGGCAGTATCATAGGGGTATATAGAGCAGGAAGTGTACACAAAATACTCACTAAGGTAGTTAAACAGCTAGAACTTGGTTATTGATGAAAGGAAAAGGAGGACTCTGGTTTGACACCTGGATTTCTAGCCATTCACAGGGTAGAGAATAGATTTTATGTGGAGGGCAGGAGAATGGCCCATACTCTATTTGTAATTTATATTTTGTCTACATACTTAAAAGGATTTGAAATAGCTTACAAAAAAGATATATCTCAATATACCTATTACAATAAGAGATGAAAATAAACTAGAAACTGCAGCTGACACTGTTACTCAAATTATACATGAAATTTATGTCTGTACTTTCTGAAAGGCAAGACAGAAATGTGGGAAAGAAAGGGTTATATAATTCTCACTGTTGAAAGGAAATAAACCAGCTTGTCAAGAGGAGAGCAACTTTTTTTTGGCCACTAAATTATTGCGTGGGCACTGATACAAAAGACATTGCATAATGCGATGGACAATTCAATACACGATGTAGAGATGGTCTTCATGTTACTATTTCTTAGCAACCCTTAATTAAAGCAAGAGTAGAGTCTTTTCATGAAGAGCATCCAGAATCCTACTCACCTTATTGGCTTTGTAGCATGTCACTGTGCTCAGAGTAGGGCGAGGGAAGAGACGTGGTGCCCTGGCCCAAGTAGACTGCAGTCGGTACTCCGAAAGTGCTGTAAGCCTAGGCAGCTCCAAACATGAGTCTTAGGAAGCCACCTGATGTCACGGGCTCTCCATCTTGTGTCTTCTCATCTGATGTGTCCTTTCCCACCTTGAGAACTGCCTCTTGAAGACACTCAGGTAAGAGAATGAAAATGGCGCTTCCTGCAGTTGTATAATGTGGAAGCCCTGTTTTCTCTTAAGATGTACAAATTTAAGACTTAACTCACTCCTGAAATGTTTCTAGCCCACTCAGCCCATAGTAATCATTTTTGCTTTGGACCTTTAGTATTCATTTGAGGAAAATGATATAAAATAGTGACAAAGAACCAGGTCTTTGGAGTCAGGCTGTCTGGATTTTAGTCCCAACTCTTTCACTTGCTAGCCATGTGGTATTGGGTAAGCCAGTAAACCTTTTAAACCTCAGTTTTCTCATCTATATAATAGGGATAATGTTGGTGTTTATAGAAATGTTTTGATATAATGCATGTATGCATTTGATCCATAGAAAGTGCTCAATAAATATTAGTTGTCATTATAGTTATTTTTTACTTTTCCTTCCTTGTTTTAAACTCTTGCTGTGTGTTTTCACTTTTTATTTGGCTATTAGTCAAGTTTTATATTTTATACGGTAGCTCAATAAATATTGGTACTTGACCAACTGGGTTTTGCATTAAGGTCCAACACTAGCTAGTTACACATAAATTAAAAATGACAACCGTGAAACCAAGTTTCTACCCATCGTGCACATGACCTTCAAGATTAGGGGGAAGTCTAGATTTTAATTTCAGTGTGCCTTATTCCCTATTTGACATTTCTCCCTTGACTTTCTTTTTAGGAGAAACAATTGCAGCACTTACAGATGTAAGCAACTTGAATCACCCAGAATCTAGTGGCCAGATCACAATTTTTACAGACAAAACAGGAGTTGTAAAGGCTGCAAGATTACTTCTTTCTTCAGTGACGAAAGTGTTGTTGCTGGCAGACCGAGTGGTCATTAAGCAGATAATAACATCGAGAAATAAGGTACTTCTCTTTCTGGTGTTTCTATACTGGGTCTTTCAGGGTTGCTTAAAAATGTTTTTTTAGGTTAATTGTGGGTAATTTGGCAATGCTTGTCTATTTTAATTGTTTAATTAACAATTTAATTCTATAATTATTGTTTAATTATAACTCTAATTGTCTATAACTTGAAAGTGGTGTTTATTCTATACCTGTTACTTTCTAAATGATGTGTGTACTGGGCCTAAACTTTTTCTTAGAAAACTATTATCTACTCATTGAGCCTTATTGGTGATAGGCTTTTGTGTACACAATTTAGAAAGAAAAGCTGAACACCATGATGATGGGTATAGTAGAAACATAATTGCTAAAAACACTGAATTCCTCAGTGCCTTTTTTTCCAAGTCAGGGAGTGACAATTTATAAGCTTAAGAAAACATTCAATCTCCTGAAATCATATTTCTCCACACTACAAAATTTCTCTGTGCAAAGTCCCTAAATATTATGGAATGATTACAAAACTTAGAGAATAGATTTAAATCCTTCCAGTGTCTCAGATAAGGACGTTCCTTGGTCATCCGGGAAGCCAGGGTCTGTACAATCACACCTTTTCTTGGAGAATTCACTAGGCAAAGAGGAGGGGAATGAGCCAGGGAAGGGATGGTCCCGTAGGGTCTGAGGACAAAGCCACCTGATGACTGTTGAGTTAATCACAAGTGTAAGTTTAAAGAGAAGAAGAAATTGGAGAGGTGAATGGGTCGGGCAGTGCTGGAGGAATAAGAGTAAGAATAACCCCCCTCTCTTTGAAAGACAGAGGCTCTGTGCAGTGGCGGCCTGGCAGTCGCCTTACCTGCGCCGGTTGCCTGCACTCCCTGAGCTGCCTGGGCAGATGAACACACCAAACACCTATCATGTTCTCATTGAAAATAAGTGAACGCGGGATATCTGTGTTTTCTTTACCTATCTGGGTCTGGCTAAAACTAACCCAGTAGTGTTATTTTACAGAAAAGCATCTGAAACTATGTTTCACGTCTGTTTACTTTATTTCTAATTTGAAGAATACTCATGACATTTTGTGCTGCAGGCTTGTGTTCTCTGTTCACCCCTGGCTGCCCAAAGCTTCTTGGCAATTAATCTATTTAACACAGGCAATTCCTGGCTGGTTCACACTGTTTTCCTGTTCTTGAAGTTCCCAGCCTCCCTCTCATTTCTCACTCTGCAGATTCCTTCCACTGTCCTGAGGAGAGCGGGGTTTCCCACTTCTGCTTAACTGAACCTCAGAGCTTCTGTGGACCATCTCTTACCCTCACCCCTTTCCCGTCCTCTGAAGATTTGAGTACCTTAGACCTGCCCATTCTCATCTTCTCCAGAATTTGCTACAGAAATGATTTCTTTTCTTGTATATTTTCTTGTATATATTCTCCTGTACATTAGTCATTTCTTTTTCTTTTAAATTTTCAAGTAAGTCCAAGTCTCCCCAGCCTAAAAGCATACCATCCCCTAGATGATTCTAACTTTTAAATCTGCTTCCGCTTCTCTTGAACCCCACTGTCCGGCTTCTTCTCAGACTCTTCCTTCTCAGCTTTCCCCTAAAATTGAAAACTTCTCTTTTTTCCTCTCTCTACTCAGCCTTGACATCTCAGTCTCTTTCACATCTACACCAGATAATAAAATATCCTCTGTTTTTCAGGTTCTTGCAACTATGGAAAGACTGGAGAAAGTGAATAGCTTTCAAGAGTTTGTCCAAATATTCAGTCAATTTGGAAATGAAATGGTGGAGTTTGCACATCTAACTGGAGATAGACAAAACGTATGTGTTTACCACAGTTTAAGATTTTCAGATACATACATCCTTCTCTTGTGCACATATAACAGTTATTTTTTTCCCATCTCACACAGTGGGAAAGTTTATACTTGCCTTCAAGGCTCAACTCAAGTACTTCCTCTTTTGTGAAACTTCCCGTTTGACTTTTCAGCCAGGGCTCAGACAATAACTAAGTCTTATGTATTCTTAACAGTATTTTGTTATATGCCTGTTATTATTCTTTCTGTAATTTTCATATGTTATTCTGTTATTATAGCTTTCTGGAATTATTCTACATTGGCTTAATCGTAATAACCCAAGCCATTATTTATTTGCATCGGCTGCGTGTTAGGCACTTAACATCCATGACCTCATTTAATTCTCAGAACATCCCTAAAAAGTAGGTGTTGTTATTGCTGTTTCACATGTGCGGAAACTGGACCCGAGAGGATAATAAACTTTCTTAAGGTACAAACTTCTAGCTGATCGAACTCAGTTATGTCTGATTCTAAAGCCTGTAGTTTTCAAACTGAACTATGATATTAGTTCTCTATTGGTCTGTTCCCCAATTCAGACGATCAGTTCTGGAGTTGAGGAAGGCGGAAGACCATATTATATCCAGGGTTGACTTTCCTTGTTGGGGTTTTTGTACATGAGTTGTCTTGTCAGCAGATTGAATATATAGTAATTGACTTTTTCTTGGGATGCTTTGGCATAGTCCCGTAGGCTCTAGTCTGGGGCATGAACGTTCCTGGTTATGGCCGAAGTTGGAAGACGGATGTTGACCTGGAAAGTGGCAGAGTAGATTGCGATGCTTCACTTAGTGCTTCTTGGACCATCTGGGGTTTCTGGAGGCCTCTATTTTGTCCTGTGGGCCAGTCCTCTTAAGAGATTGAGATGCAGTCTTTTCCATTACTGGCTATCACCATACGATATATGCTATCATGTATGACTTACAGGTGTTATGGATGGCATGCACACTTGTTGCATTGTGAGCTAGATTCATAGGTTGTTTTGCAAAAAGTCCTGTTCAGCAAAGACAAAGTGGAAATTGGAAATGACTTTGACTTTTAGTTTTGATAAGTAGTCATGATGGATGATATTCCTATGTAGGACACAGTGCTTTGAGATGTGACCTTGGTTCATGGGCAGTTCCTTTTCCGTTAAAGGAAGCTACATGGGGGTGCAAGTGAACGAGAGTGATATTATGGGGGTAATTTTGAACCTATTATAAACATTTACTAAAACAAGTAAAAGGCAAATCACCCTCAAGCTTCAGGTCTCTGTTATTTGTAAGAGACGGCTTTTCAGCCAACTTGCAAATGAAAAAAACCTAACTAATGTGTCAGTGTCCACAAGCACAACTTTACTGGAGCACAGCCGTGCTGACTCGTTCACGTGTGGTCCAGGACAGCCTTCACACCCCACCGAGGGACTGAAGTGGTTGTGACAGAGATCATATCGCTCAGAAAGCCTGAGAATTTTATTATCTGGCCTTTCATTGAAAATACAGGCTGACCTCTGATTTAGTTGGTCATAACCAAATTGTTATGAGGAGTATTGGGTTCTAGATTTGATGAGCAATATTCAGTACCTCTGTGATAGCACACATGCCATCAGTGGCTCTGAGGAAAAACCGAAAGAAAAGAGTCAAAATACAACTCTTGCTTCAGAGTTCATAATAGTTAGGGGAGATTATATATTTGCACAATGTCTTAAGATCATTTCAGGACCACATGTTGGTTAGGTTTGGGATGAACAAACCCCGTATTGAGACAAGTACTTAGATGGGATTAATCAGACATGATCCCTGAAAGAGTTGGTTTCTAAGTATCTATTTTGAAGGAACTATAGCCCATAGATGCTCAGTAAGTAAGTCATGTTCATTTAAGTAAAGCATGGGGTGATTGTTTCTGGTTAGGGGTGAGGTGTGTCCTCATGGCACGAGATGTCAGGTGTGGCAGGCGACCAGAATGTGAGCCAGGTGGCAACCTCTCCCTCGGCCTCAGTCCCTGGCTCTGCCAGCCTTCATGAGGGCGGCTATTTTGTTCCACTCTATCCTGTTCATGTATTTAGACTGAAGAGGTGACATTTTATAAAACTTTATTCGGTTTCTCTTCACTTTGTCTCTTTTTAACCATGTTACTTAATTGTTGAATACTATAATTGTTGAGTATTGTCATCCTGGACTGCTCAGTGATTCTGTTTTCCTTTTAGGATCTGAAAGATGAAAAGAAAAAGGCAAAGATGGCAGCAGCTAGAGCAGTGCTTGAAAAGTGTACAATGATGCTTCTCACAGCTTCAAAGGTAAGAAAATGTTTTGTTTTACTGTTCTAAATTCATTAGAGAACCTGATCAAGTGCATCTAATTTACATTTTTTACATTAAAAAAAAAACAGTGATAAATTGGAATCTAGGCTCTTATAGTTTGAATCTCAGTTATTTTTTAGCAAGAATGCTAACTTTCTTCCCTGGTTCCAAATAGCAATTAACCTACAAGTCAGCTTTGCTTGAGCAACTAAACAGGAGATTGTGTATTAGGTGCTGGGAATGGAGGCCTGTCCCACACGGTCCCTGCCTGCGGGGGTTCGCCAGTCTCCTTGGGGAGTCAGCACACATCTCTCTAGCACAGGCTAGGCAAGTTAGAATCTGTTAAGTAACAGTGGAGTATTAAGTCAGCCCTCAGTTTGTTTATTCTGTAAATTCATATCTCTAATCCCTTATCCTACTTTAAACACAGTTGTCAATCAGAGAGCTTGTAATTCCAAACAACAGCCGGCCAGCAAATTGGTACAATTGGAGAATGAACTAGTAAACATCTCATTAGCATCTTGTTAGAATTGCCCTTTCTGCTCAGAATATTTACTCTGCTGGGATCAGTAAAGCCACAAAAACACATCTCACTGAAGCCCACATGGAAGCCTCCGTTTGTATCTCGGCCCTTGAGTAGTTTTTCATGTACATCACTTTTTTAAAGTCAAAGATATAGCCACCGTCATATACATCTGTTCATTTTTCTTCATTCTTTTATAGTTCTTGCACATGTGAGGCAACATTTAAAAATATTTTTAATCACGATGAAGATAAGATATAGGGTTTTTTCCAAAAATTTTAAGTGAACTGATTATTGAAGTATAAAGATACAGTTTTGCGCTCTGCCTTTTTCACTTAACCTTCCTATCGCTTTTTACCCACCCTGCTTCCACTTTTAGTGAGGAGAAGCAGCTGGGTGAGCCAGGGACCCGGGAGATTTTGGTAAAGAACCATTTTTATTAGCATGACATGTTCTCTGTAAGATTTTGTGTGTTGGGATATGGATCAAATCTTAAAATAAAAAGCATCAATTGTTTTGAAGACATGTCTCAGGCATCCGAACTGTGAATCGGCCCATAAAAACAAAGAAGGAGTGTTCGACCGAATGAAAGTGGCATTGGACAAGGTCATTGAAATTGTGACTGACTGCAAACCCAAGGGAGAGACTGACACTGCATCTGTCAGTATTTTTACTGGAATTAAAGAATTCAAGGTAAGAATAAGGAGAATACATTTTGATTTTTTTCTTTCCATTTTAAAAGAGCATCGCTCTAGGTAATATCTTTATTTTTGTGTAATATTTTAGAATAGATGCTTCACAAAAGCAGTTACTTCTCTGTAAAAAACGCCATGAGATACAAACTAATCAGTGACATTTGGCTTAGTGTGGAATGTACGAAGAACCCTGGTCTTGGGTTAGAGTAGCTACTCTGGCCCCAGTTAGCTGTGTGGTTTAGCTGTGGCCTCCTGCCATCCACTGGGAAGCGTGTTCCTAACCACATCTTTGGGGCAGCGCTTTACCATCCATGGTTGATGACAGGCAGCAAATCATTTCTGCCGGAATTCCTGCACTCCCCTGTGTTACAGAATTCATATTTTGAGACAGCAGTAGTAGTAGTAATAGTATTTATTATAATTGAAATTTTAGAATGAACAATAATGCATGCTAACATTGACTGGGCACGTACTCTGTGCCAGCCCGAGTTTGAGCTCTTTAAATGTATGCATATGTCTAGTTCGCACAAGAACTGTTGTTTATCCCCATTAGACTGCTGAGGAGACTGAGAGACAGAGATTAAATACACTTGCCAGTGAGGAAGTGCCAGAGCTGGGGTTTGAAATTAGGAAGTCTGACTCTGACGCTAGAATCCCCATCATTTTCAGGCCGAACTTCTCATCAGAAGTCAGAGAGGTGGGGAAGCCGCTCTCTGGGTAAGAGCAGCATCTGAGTCCGGGGTGGGGGCATGGGGGGCCTAGGAAATCATCCAACACAACCCCTTAGTCAACAGATGGGAAAGCTAGGCCCTAAGAAGTTATCTAAAATGCCTAAGGGTTACCACCTCTCTAATAGGCAGGGCTGTGACAAGGACGGCATTGTTTTCATCTTAATGCACTTCGGCTTCTCAGGCTGATTGCTCTGTAATTTAGTTGCCATTCCGGTTTGGTCCTGGGACAGCTGAGTGTGACCCTTCGCCTACTCTGCTGCCATCTTGGATCCTCCACTTTGACGTTTAATTGTGTGAAGGTCTAAGTAAGAACAAGGGGTGAAAGAACCCCTTGTTCTTTTTAGGGACTATGCTTTTAATAAATGTTATTTAATCTCTAACTTCCTTTTTAGGTGAATATTATTATACCCACTTTTTTATTAAGATTTTTTATTTTTGTTATTCGATTACAGCTGTCCCAATTTTTCCCCCTTTGCCCTCCTCCACCGATCCCACCCCCCACCCCCACAGTCAATTCCTGCACTGTCCATGTCTGTGGGTCATTCATACATGCTCGTTAACTAGGCCCTTTCCCCTCTTTCCACCCTTACCTCCCTCCCCTCCCTTCTAGTCACTGTAAGTCTGTTCCACGTTTTTGAGGAAAAAAGCTAGAAAGTGATGGAGACCTTCTTTAAAAGCAGGACTTTTTAATCCCAACATCCAGGACCTTCTAGCTTTTACCTCTCTGTTTGCTTACATGCTGTATAATACTCACAAGAATTATTGTTTTTAATAGTTCTGCCATAAATCCCTTCTGAGGGGAAAGAATCTACAAGGAGGGACCATTCTCTTGGAGCCTTTATGGCTGAAAGGGGTCTTAGAGAATATTTTTCTAATCCCCTTTTTATGAATGCTAAGGGGGAGATGTCTTGTCAAAGGTCAGAGGATGATTAGGGAAACAAGTAGGGTTAGAGCCAGCCTTTTCCCCTTGACACTGCGTTTCTGACCAGGTTAACTCGGGACAGCGCCGTACCTGTGACCACTGCCGATGGCTCTAGCCACTGACCCTGTCACCATCAGGCATTCTGAAGGGCAGAGCTATCATGAACAGGCTCAGTCTCACCACCAGTGGCTCTCTTTTTGGTTCTCACCTTTGTTCGGTTGGAGAGTATAATCTGCAGAGGGAATACTTTCACTGAATTTGATACTATGAATGTGTGGACAAAGCTTCTAAATCCTAAAAATGAATGGCCTTCGAAAAACTAACTCTACTAAGTTAGTGTTTAAAAACGCATCCATGTTCTGTCTAAGGGGAAAATAAAAAACCTTAACATAAATGCTGTGGTCAGCGTGGCTGATGTTTATGTTGTGATTCTGTTCAAATTCTCAAATGCTCAGATCCTCATTGTCAATTCCATACCTCACTTTTCCCCATGTTCTTTCCTAACTTAAAAACATAGCCCTATCCACATGTGATGGAGTGATAGTGGAGACGACGTGGCCCAGGAGGAGGAGGAGCAGCAAACAGCCCCCGTGGCCTCTTGATTTTCATAAATCTTAATATTTTTGCGGTCATATGTAAGGATTAACTTGAAATAGTCTTTGTGAAAGGACTAAAACACTGTAAACCACTCTTCTCCGCACCTTCATTACGACCAGTCATGATCATCTCCTCCTGTTACCTCCCGGCCCCAGTTGTTTCTATGATCTGTTTCATGGGCTAGAGGTTACATAAGGTTGACGTGGCATGGCATATCTTAGAAAACCGAGAGAGGAAGATCGTACCAGTGAACACGTGTCTGTCATGTATCGAAGGAGCTCTAAGCACTGAATGGCTGATGTGAAAGTGGAGGTTGGGGGTGGGACAGACTGCTAAAGATGTATATAAAGGCAGGACCCTAAAGGATGTTGTGTTATACAACAGAAGTTTGGGCTTGATTGTATAGGTGGTGAGGTGCTAATTAGAGGGAGATAGGAACATCAGAAGCTTTACCTTTTAAGAAAGATTTGCCCTGGCTGGTGTGGCTTAGTGGATTGAGTGCCGGCCTGCGAACCAAAAGGTCACCAGTTCAGTTCCCAGTCCGGGCACGTGCCTGGGTTGTGGGCCAGGTCCCCAGTAGGAGGGTGTGAGAGACAACCACACAGTGATTTTTCTCTCTCTCCCTCCTTTCCCTTCTCGAAAGAAAGAAAGAAAGAAAGAAAGAAAGAAAGAAAGAAAGAAAGAAAGAAAGAAAGAAAGAAAGAAAGAAAGAAAGAAAGAAAGAAAGGAAAGAAGAGAGAAAGAGAGAGAGAGAGAGAGAGAGAAGGAGAGAAAGAGAGAAGGAGAGAAAGAGAGAAAGAAAGATTATACAGGCTCCCTGGTAGAGGATATTTTGTCAGGGAGTTACTGTTGGGCACAGAAGACAAAATGTAGGAAGACCAGTAAGGTGACTGGTAGAGTTTTGCTGAATTAATTAAGGAAAAATTGATGCCCTTCCCAGTCCTTCCCGTACCCTCCACCCTCCACCCTCCACCCTCCACACCTTTCCCCTGGGCTCAGTACACATTCATATTTGGGTGTAACATTTTCTAGAGCTTTGCCTCGGGGTTTTCTCAGACGCAGATCCTTTACCTGGAGGTTGGTTCATTTCCTCCACCAGTTGCTGCATGATAATCCTCTTTCTGCCTAAGCACTCACTGATCTTATAGGAATGTTGAATTAACAGCCATTGGAATGAGGCCCTGCATGGCCACTGGTGGTTCTTGAGCAGTGTGTCCTCCTGGGTTAGTGGAGAATCTAGTCATCAGTGGAGGCTGTATTTCCCCTGAGCCCACAGGCAGGGCGAGAAATTGCTAGTGTCTTCTGGGCACTGCTGGAAAGTGCAGTCCACGTTAGTTATGTGGGAACATTCATGTGGATGTGTGTCCTTTTTGTTCTCAGATGAATATGGAAACTCTTCGGGAGAATCTTTATTTTCAGTCCAAAGATAATCTTCCTGCCACGTTGGAAGCCATCTTGGAGCGTACAGAGGACTTCACGGACTCTGCCTACACCAGCCATGAGCACAGGGAGCGCATCCTGGAACTGTCAGCTCAAGTGCGGAGGGAACTCCAGCAGTTGATTTCTGTGTGGATTCAGGCTGTAAGAACCTATTTTCATCCAAGTAAATTTTATGTAATAGCTCCTCCCTGAAGTTTTGAGAGATGCAGAAGCAAACACAATCACCAGGAATATGAATGGTGTCTAGTGGAAGACCAGGGGGTCTCACTCCTTGTCTCCCTCCTACTTGGCCCAAGTAGCCATGTCATCCAGCACTCACAGGACTTAGCATTTCTAGTCCTGTTTCTCATCCTGGCCACTCTGGATTTTATGCCCTTGTCACCATCACTAGTTCACCCTGTTGTCCCTGCTCTTCCACCAAACTCATGTCTGGAACATTCCTCCCCAAATGCTTCTTCAGAGTGAAGAACAGAGGGGGAGACTCCTATCTAGAGATTCCTGGGACCTGAGTCTCACCTTTGGAGCCGTTCACATGTGCACAACTCTTAACTCTGAGGACAGCTTGATTTACAGACACAGCAATTTAGGAAATTTATTGAGGTCTAGATGCAATGAAGACAAGGGTGGGTTCAGCTGGTGGGGGAAAGATTTTTCACCCTTGCACAGGTTCCTGGTCTGAGATTGGTGGGCAGCCTCAACTTAAAGCGCCTTAAGTAAGCTGCTGGTATGCTTAACAAATGGGCGATCATCGGGGCAAGTGTGGTAAAGGCTGGTAGAAGTGGGACAACACAGGAAGCATGTACCCAGTTTTCTGTAGAGGGTGGATTCCAACTTGGGAGACAGAGGCCTGAGATGTCCCTGGCACCTTTATTTATTTCTTAGACCTCAGCTATGTCAAAACAGTATTTAACATGGTTTTCAACATACGACATGGGGAGAACAAATCTAGAAGTCTTAAACAAAAGCTTTGGCAGTGAAGATGAAGAAGAAGGGTGAAAGTGGCTGAGAGTGTACTGAGCAAAACAGAGTGTACAGCCTTGTTAATAAACTGATTTATGGCCCTGGCTGGTGTGGCCCAGTGGATTGAGCGCCGAGCTGTGAACCAAAAGGTCACCAGTTTGATTCCCAGTCAGGCCACATGCCCAGGTTACAGGTCAGGTCTCTAGTTGGGGGCGTGCGAGAGGCAACTGATCGATGTATCTCACACACATTGATGTTTCTCTTCCTCTCTTCTTCCGTCCCCCTCTTTCTAAAAGTAAATAAATTAAAACTTTTTTTAAAACTTCTAAAAAATTGATTTATGAATGAAGAGTAGATGTGAATCACAGACTTCTCCCATATTTTCTTAAAGTACAGCATTGCAAATGCTCACAGTAACGGGGAAACTTAACCTAGAGTAGAGTGGTGTTACATATAAAAACAATATTTTGCATTTAGTTTGAATTATCTGTGATATCTAATCTGAAGTATAGATTGCTTCGGTGTTAAATTTTAAGCCCAACATTCAGTGAAAAGAGTTTCTGTAAGGAAACGCTGTTTGTGTTGGGAATCTGATCCTATCAGTACTGAAATTTGCAGTTAGTGCCTTTCACATATTTCACGAGCACTCCGATCTCCAATTCTGCATACCAGATGTATTGTTCATTCATTCATTTATTTCAGCAGTTGTTACCGAGTGCCTTTTATGTGCCAGGCACTGGAAATCTAAAGATGAAGAAGAAGATAAAACCTTTCTCAGCAAGAATTTTGCAATGTACAAAAATGTGCAAAGGGGTGAGACAAATATTAAAAGCTTTGGAGGTGTCCAAAAAGAGGGTATAGATCATGTGTTGAGAGAATTTGAAGGAGGATGAATTTTTATTTAGGGAGAGGAATCAAGATGGCTTCTTGAACATACTGACATTTAACTTTGATTTATTCATTCAAAGAACTGAACATGTACTACCTTCCATTTGCTGTGCCAGGTATTGTGGGTTCATTGGTGAGCCAAATAAATGTGATCCCAGCCTTCAGGGAGCTGACCAAGGCCTAGTGGGGAAGAGAGACATTAAACAAACAAACAAACAAACAAACAAATCAGAAAGTAAATAGGTAATGCCATACTAGGATAAGTACTTAGAGAAAAGGTGAGAGTGGGTAGGAAGAGGGTCTAATTAAGATTGTGTGATCTGAGAAGGACTTTCTGAGAAAGAGACATTTATGTAAGGACTTGAAGAGGAATAGTGTGTTAGTTTTTTAAAATTAGGTTAAGAGTGAGGAGATGAGCATTCCAGGCATAAGATAGAATAGTTTTAGACATGATAAATTTACTAAGAAAGTTAGATTTTAGAAATTAACCTGTCTATAGTTAGAGTGGGAAAATACAACTGAATACTTCAAATTTTATCTTTTCTAACCATAAACACAAAATTTTATCTTTTTCTAACCATAAACACAAAAATCTACTTATCTCGCAGTGCACAGAATATTAGAAACTTATTATAATTTATACCTCAAGTGAAATTGGAGTTACCAGCAGAAAAAGATGAAGTAACCCTACATATATACTTTTTAAATTTTTTAGGAAAGCAAGAAAACAAAAAGCATTGCCGAAGAACTGGAACTCAGCATCCTGAAAATCAGTCACAGCCTCAATGAACTTAAGAAAGAAGTAAGTATCATTAGAAATCTAGCTTCTTTTAATTCCTTGTGAATTTTCATGCAGTGTATAGTGTGTATGAAATGCATAAGTATTAGTATGTTCCTGTGTGCAGAAATTGACTTCTGAAGTTTTCCTTTGAAGCCACTGTTTTATTAGTGCCATCATTCGCAAAGCTTGTTCATGAATGTTCACAGCAGCTCTATTTATAATAGCCCCAATCTGGAAACTACCTAAATTTTGATCAATGGGGGTTGATAAATACATTTTGGTGTAACTGAACCAAGTATTATTCAGCAATAAAACAAATAATATTGATATCTAGGCAACAATATGGATGTCACACCCTGGCTGGGTATCTGAGTTGGTTAGAGTGCCATCCCTGTGTGCCAAGGTTGTGGGTTCAATCCCCAGTCAGGCGCATGCAGGAAGCAACCAATGATTGCATAAATGGGTGGAATAGTAGGTTGATATCTCTCTCTCTCTCTCTCTCTCTCGCCTCTCCTCTCTCCCCCTCGCTCTCCCCTCTCCCCCCTCATTTGCCTTTTCTCTCTAAAATCAATTTTAAAAAATATATAGATGTCACAATATTATCCTCAACATAAGAAACTGGAAACAAAAGGATGTATGTGTGTGTGTATGTCCTTATCTCTGTCTCTGTCTTCGCCTCTTTCTCTCCTCTATCTCTGTGTGTGTGTATGTATATATAGGGTCCAGCACAAATAACGCCCCTTTTCTTAATTACGAAATTGTAAGCATGTAATTCTGTAACATAATATCACACTCAAGCATACCATATGACATTTTAGGTGAAATGTTCAAATTGAAACTATAAATTATTACACCCATATTATTACCCTACCAGCCGCACTCAAGGTGGCCTTACTTCTGCCGGACTCTGCAGATAGCTGTATGTGCGTCTGTATAGAGAGCCAGATGTAGGTACAGATGTATAGCTATTTGGGAGACATTCTAAAAAAGTCAAAACTAATTTAAAGTGACATAAATCAGATCAGTGGCTGCCTGGGATCAGGAGTTGGGGGACATTTACTATAAAGGAGAACTTTTTAGGGCAATGGAAATGTAAATACTGATTTTGATGGTAGGTATATATATTTGTCAAAACTCATCAAACTGTACTCGTGGTACATTTCATTGTGTGTGAATTACACCATAATAGTGTAATTTTTAAAAAATGTTCTTTTGGCTCCCTAGATGAAAATTTGGTCCTCTCATGACTTACTTGGTCACTCTCAGGTGATTGAAAGTCAACTTAAGTCAGGGGTTTGCAAACTATAACCAGGCTTCCTGTTTTTCTAAATAAAGTTTTGGGGGACACAGTCCTGCTCATTTGCTTTTGTCTACTGTTTTGTTTTGTTTTTTCACACCAACAGCAGAGTTGGGTAGTTGCAGTAGAAGTTGTGTGGCCTGAAAAGCCTAAATGCCTTACTATTTGGCCTTTGCAGACAAAGTTTGCCAATCTCTGCTTTATGTCATAAAACAATCTCAGTTCAAAAATGAGAATGTTCACTCCAGTATATTAATCGTTATTTCAATTGTGAGACTTGTCTCCTGTTCCCCATTCCCCCCGCCCCAGGGAGGGTTTTGGGGGAAGTGTGGTTTCCTGTCTCCTGTTCACACCCTTCGTCCCTCATGATCTGGTTTCTGTGGCTCATTTCTGCCAGGCGTGGCTCAGGGAGAGCAGACAGGACGCGGGGAGGCGGGAAGTTCTTAGTGACTGGTGCCCCATAAGGTGCTTTGGGCTGAGTAGGTGTTTAAAACTGACTCTCCCTCGTGGATACTTGAGTGTGTTCTTAAGAGGTGCTCTTGTTGTCCCCCTCCCCACGCCTTACTACAAGTCCCATGCCACATTGCTCCCTCTGCTTGGGTGTGCCAGGAGGTAGAACTCGCAGTTAGCACCATCAGCTGTCCAAACAGATCCTCCTCACAAAAACCTCTCCTCTCCCTCTTCTCTAATTTCTTGATTCTTTCATAGTTTTGAAGTGGGTCAAGGGGTCAAAGCAATGAAATTGGGTTATGGGTGTTTCTTTTATAAGTTATATACATGGTGATCTCTTTCACATCTTACTTGGTACCGACCTCTCTTGAAACCTTCATTTTAATATCCTATCCAACATAGAAGGTATGGTTTTCTGTGGTTTAAAAAAACCCTACCCAGGAGTCTGTCACCTGTGTCACCTGGAAGTGGAAAGGAGCCGATGGTTCATAAAGAGGGATTTTGTTCAATGCAACCTATAGAGTTCAGAGAGCTTTCCTTTCACGCACAGCAATGCCAGCATTGACATGTTAAAGTAATTAAGTGAATTGACAAGTCCTCCCTCCTAATTCAGTGTAAATCATTGATCAGATTGAGTTAATACTGAGATCCAATCTGTTTGGATGACTTTTCACCTGCGTAGAAATCGGAAGGCCATGAGGAGTGGAGTGAAATGAGAAGTTAGCTTGGCATCGCCTCGTGTCCCTCTCTTCACTCTCATCGCCACCCAAGACGAATCTGACTTATGCAGGCTTCAGTTTACATTCTCAGCACTATTTACTTCTGGAAAATATAACTTGTATGTCACCATCTATGAAGAAAGATTATTAAACAGCACAGGATTAAGAGATAAACAGCACAGCCTGATAGCAATACACTGAGTCCAAAATTTAAGTGCTGAGAATCCCAAAGATTTGTTTAAGAGCTTTTGAATTGTTTTGGGGTGCTGACTCTGTTCTTGGAGTAGAAAGAAGTATAAAAATATGCAAAGATGCTTTGTTGTTTGATTAGGAACTCCGGGAGTTTAGCTTATTTTGGATTGATGGGGCTGTATTTTAAGTTTCAGTTTGTGCTATGCTCACTTGGTTTCCTCCATTACTTTAATAATGTAAATATTCCTAAATTCAATATGTTTTCTATGGGACAATTTGCAGCAAATACCGTGCATGAAAATAAATTGTATCTCTGTTTAACATTTAACCCCAAGACCAATACTTTCTCTCTGGCGAATATTTAAAGTTGAAATAATAAACATAAATTTCATTAAAAAAAAAAACCCTACCCATTTTTCCCCAACCTATTTAATTTTAACTAAACTATTGTTAGAAACTTCTATCAGAGAGCACACATCCCTTTGGTATTAGGATGAGTGGCTTTCCACAAGTCTCATTTTTCTTACCTCTGAAATGGATGTAACAACATTAGCCTAGAATCTATGTTAGAATTAAGGGCGATAATGTGTATAAAGCTGTTGTCAGCACATTGCACGGAGCAGGAACTTTGTGTTCTTTGCCCTTCTTCCTTTAGAGTTGCTAATAAGTTGTCTCTAGAATCATTTGTAAAATTTACGTGACCTTAGACAATTTACTTGACCTGTTTCATGCTCTATAAAATAAAGGGCTGGCATTAAATATTCTCTAAGGCCCCGATGGGTAAACAGAAATCTTTGACATTCTTATGCAGCATTTTGTTTCCAAAAGAAAGTGTGTTGAAATGTCTCTGTTTCTGATTGTAATTATCCTCACTTGATTGAGGAATGTGGACTACCCTATTGTTAATTTGCAGAAAGTCCTATAATTTGAGTTGACATTGGATTACTTCCAGGAAAAAAGTCATTTCATTCAAATAGGCATAATTCAAGGTCAGATTTTTCTGGGGACAGTGTTATTAAAAATGATCTTTTTCTAGAGAACCCAAAAATAACCTGTCACATTATTATTATTTGTTTAAAGACCAGGGTAAGGAGAAGATTTTGAATAGCTCCCAAAGATATCCAGTGTGAGTGAGCCATGCTTAAAATCCACTCCCAAGTCAAATAGAACCTTGGAGGTTTTGTTACCCTTTTATCTATTGTTTCTCCTGTGACCCAAGAGTTAAGAGTAAAGTTCTAGAAAACAACTAAAGGTAGACGGCAATGCTGCTAAGGGAAGGGGTCACGTCCTACTTGTCACATATGTCCAGGCTCTAATCCAGTGCCTGCCTTGATGTAGGTACTTAATAAAATTCTGTCGAATATCTAATTGATTGAGTCCCACATTGACACGATTTTTGAAAGTCTGATTAAAAAAACCCCACAAAACTTACTCCTGATCACAAACTACTAATTGATTTCTCTCTTAATGCTTTGAATACCATACTGTTAATACTATTCTGTTCCTCACTAACTTCGAGGGTGGCAGAAGTATTTTTTTTAAGGTAAAAAAGAAGCCATGTGGGAAAAAGCTGACTGATGGTAGAATGAACAAGGGACGGGGCTCCTCTGCCAGGATGACCGGGTCACTTTCTACAGTCAGTATTACTGCCGGAACAGGGGACTCAAAGATGTTGACATTACCCCTGCCCTGGGGACACCTTGTAAGCTTCCCAGGTCTACACAACTGCTCCCATCTCCCTGGGGATCTTTATAATTTCCCCTTAAAGGTTCAAGTGGGACTGTGTTGAAGTTGCTACTCTTTGGTTTTTAAAGTGATTCTGAGGGGCTTGGTCCTGAAATCTCATGGTTGGTTGTCTTTCTTTCATCACCCTCCACCCCCTACATCTGTAGCTTCACAGCACAGCAACTCAACGGGCAGCGGATCTGTTAAAATACCATGCCGATCACATGGTTCTCAAAGCATTAAAACTTACTGGGGTAGAAGGAAATTTAGAAGGTTTGGCTGAATATGCCTGTAAATTCTCAGAACAGAAAGAACAGCTTGTCGAGGTGAGTAATTGGTTTACTTGTTAAAGAAATTGTGGTTTAATGATAGCTGTACTATCATCAGGGAATATTAATATAAATATAGTTTTTGGTTAATTTACACTAGCACTTTCTCACTTTTAGATTTTTAAAGGTATTATGTTTATCTGTTTTGTTCTTACAACAGTCTGGCTTCTAAAACAAAACAAGCAAAATTGCTAGAACTCACAAATGCGTTTTTAAATCTTTTCCTTATTCTCTCAGAAAGATTAGACTTTGGTGCAATGGAGATACACTGTATGTATATCTATTTGAATCTTGTTTTTATTTGATCTGTTGGGCCTCAGCGGGAGAGATGGCACACTCAAATTAGGATAATTGAAAGAGGGTTTAGTAAAGGAGCTATTTACAGTTGCATAGACAGGGTGTGGGGGAAACCACGGGAGTGCAGTAACTGGGGTGAGTGATAACAGGGCTGGTATCAACCCTGAGCCCAGTTGATAGGGGAGTGAGTGCTTACTGGAAACTGGAAGGGCATAGAGTCTTCCAGAGAGACACCCTTAGAGGTGATTTTAGGACTAGACACAGAGATAGTCCAAGGCGACCCTGGAGGGAAAGAACATGGAATAAAGACCCCTACACCTCTCATCCCCACTAGTCCATTGCTGGGGTTTCCCATTGGCCAGCCAGAACTGCAGACCACATAGGTTAGTCTCCCAGGACAAAAGCCGGAGAGTGGATATGGAGGGTCAAAAAGAAGATGTCCAGTACCATATGCCCTCTCTGAACCTGTCCTGTTCTTCCCAAACCTCTGTTATGCATTACTAGTGCTTCACCTGCTACTTTTGTTATAATTTCATTTTCTTATTGATATTCTAAGCCTTCTGCCTATTGAGAATGTTAGACATCTACTCTGCTAGTGAAAAATATACTCAAGCCATTTATGCCTTGTATATAAATGGCATGTCTTAGCCAACATTATGTACATGTGTGAATACGAAACAACTGGCTGTTACCAGATGATCTCATATACCCTGCTCACCAAACCTCAAAGACTAACAGTTGAAGGAACCTTTAGATCCACTGGACTGGCATCCTCTCCTTTCTTTGATTATACATAAAAACTGCTAAGGAGTATTCTTAAAATGACTGTAGTTACATCTCCTTTTAAAAATAGTTTTGATGCTGTTTTGTTTGTAAATCAAATATGACTGTAAGCAAATTTGCTAATTACAGGAATCCTGCAGGTTTTTTAAAGATGAAAAAATATTTTTTCTAATTTTCTGTTTTAAGCCTCCGGGCTTTCAATAATTTTCACTGATAATGGTCCTCTGCTCATTACATTGCTCTTGCCTAGTTCAGTGTTAACTCCAGTGAAAGGTGTGCTAATTAATTGACCATGAAGGAAAGTGGGTTTTGTTGACCGAAAGAATGCATAGCTTTTAGTAATTGACCTAGTTTAGCCAAGAGGCCTTGGGCAAGTCACTTCTCTGAGCAAAGTACCTTCATACATAAAATGTGTAGGTGCTGCTAGGTCCTTTCCAAGACTCCTCCTGGTTCTAACAGTCTCTGACCACCTTGCCACGATCAGATAGGAAGTAAAAACACTATGCTGTACCCTTGTTGCTAGAGAGTCTGTTGGTAACCAATATAGTAGTATAATTTCTCCTTAATGCAAAAATCTATTTGTATAGGTTTTTAATGTGTTATTGTCTTGATGAATTATAAAACAAGACTATGTCTTGTGAAGAATGAGACTGTGGAGGTTGAACTGTAGAAATGTTTTCTTGTAGACCTGTCGATTGTTGCGACATGTATCTGGGACAGAGCCTCTTGAAATAACCTGTGTACATGCAGAGGAGACATTTCAGGTGACTGGCCAACAGGTATGATCAACAGTGGATTGTTCCTTCTGTATGAAATTATGTCTGAGCGTCGTAACAAATTGTGTGGAAGAAAGATGTAAGTGGTTCTGCATAACGACAGGCTGAATCTATGGAGAGAAAGGAAGATAATGGAATTTTCCTTGGTAGTGTGCTGGAACATAGCCGACATTCCATTGGGTTATCTGGTCATTTGCCAAATGGGAGATTGGCCCATTAAATTAATGCCCTAGTTTATATCTATTTTAATGAAGCTGTTTACAATGTGGGTTGTTGTAACATGTTTGAAAAGTAAGCTATCATTATGTAACAGGCCATAAAAATATTCACATGTTTGACCCAGAAATTCCTAAGGGCATAAGGAGATTAAAAACAACAACAGAAAAAACAAATGACGTTTGTTACATTACTTATAATAAGATCAGTTGGAAGCAAAATAGCTATTTTAAATTAGGTAAATAATATGACTTAATAATGATAACTAGAATTAACAATATTGAAAACTGTTTTGTAAAAATGTAGGTGATAAAAGCAGAAAATAAATTTGTGTATGTACTATACTTGCTATTATATAAAATGTACATGTATAAGAAAATGACTCTGGGAATATGCAGAAATTAACGTTCTTGTGTTTGAGAGAATTGTGAATTATCTTTTCTAAATTTTCTATAGTAATTTTCAAAGCCTTTAAGAAATTGATATCCCATTTAATACTGTCCTTGTCAAATCAATCTAAGGGAAAAAGTGAGGGACAGAACTTCCTTTCTAACCCCTAAAATACAATTTACTAGGTGTTCTTGTTTCATTCCTTATAGTCAGCCAAAAGGATTTACTTAAAAAAAAAAAAGATTTTAGAGAGAGAGGAAGGTAGAGAAAGAGAGAGACATCAATTTGTTGTCCCACTTATTTATGCATTTATTGGTTGGTTCTTGTATGTGCCCTGACTGGGGGTTGAACATGCAACCTTGGCATAATCCAGATGATGCTCTAACCAACTGAGCTACACCCTCAGGACCCCAGAGGTCTTCTTTTAATTGCAATATAGATGTCAAGCCGCTGGATATATAGTTGAGAGCAGTGCAAGCGGCGTGGAGACAATGGCGGTATCTCCCCAGTAGAGGGATGATTATGTGCTCTCCTGTAGAGAGCAGTGTCAAAGGCTTACCATGGAAGCAGGAGCAACATCATTTATGTGGATTGTTGACTGTGCAGAGGTCAGCACCACTAAACCTTGCATTATTCAAGGGTCAACTATATATGAGTAACTCTCCCCAGTGATCATATGCTGAACATTCTATAACCGGAGGATCTCTGTTTATTGGGAGAAAGCAAAGCTTCCACATTTAATCACAATATAGATGTTAAGCCCCTGGATATATAGTTGAGAGCAGTGCAAGTGGCGTGGAGACAGTGGTGCCTAGTTGGGTGTCATCCTACTTGCCTCAGCTAGAATGTGTTTCAGTAGAGCTAAAGGGTTTGACCCTCCTGCCATATGCAGTCAGTTCTTTGGTTGCAGATCTCTGTTTACTGTTTTTACTATAGCCATGATATTAGGAAAAGCCATATTTTCTTTCCCCAGGATGGCGATAGACCCTGTTGTCAAACCTCTGTAACTTGGAAGCTTTTTCTATTCCCATCACTTCAGCTTTTACCTGGTCTTTGCCATCTGTCTCACCAAGGGGTCATTTAAGGAAAGAGAGCATGCCTCTGGGATAAGTTATATTTATTTCTGCATATCTCTGCTTTAGCAATGTCATTTTTATATCTCCTTTAAAACGTGAGATCACGTCCAGGGCACAGTTGAACAGTTGGCATACTGTGTAATGGCTCTTGGTGGAGACGGCAGCAGTGCTGAAATCTGTCTCGTAACCTGCTGGCGAGCCACGTGTCCACCTTCCCTGAAGACGGGGAACCGTGTTCTACTCATAAGGCTGCCACCGGCTTGTCGGGCCGGTGCCCGTTGGGCTCCTCCCACCCCGGAGGAGCACCTAGTTCGAATTCTCTCGCACGCAGTGTAACTGCGATCGTGTCAGCCTCTGAGCTCCCCAGTGACTTCCTCTCCTGCTCAGAGTCCAGTCCAGTCCTACTACATATGTTTCTTCGTCACATGGCCACTGAGGACCTTCCGTTTTTTATGTCAGTCCAGTCACACTGGCCTACTAGCCTTTTCTTGAACACACCAGAAATGCACCCACCTCATCCCAAGCCCCGTTTCCCTGTGGCTCCCTCGCCTTCTTCACTTCTTTGCTCACATGCCATCTTTTCACTGACCACCTAATACCCTCCATCCACCTTGTCCTTCATTTTCATGCATACCATTCGTCTTCTTAAATATCTTATAATTTACTTATATACAGGGCCCAGCACAATAACGTTCCCATTTTATCACAAAATCTTTTATTACAAAATCATATCACACTCAAGCACACCATATGACATTTTAGGTGAAATGTTCAAGTTAAAACTATAAATTATTATACCCATGTTATTACCCTACCTACCACACTCAAACAGGCGTTAACTTCTGCCAGACCCTGTATTTTCAGTTGTCTCCACACATTATAATGTGAGTCCCATGAAGACAGGAACATTGATCTGTGTCACTCACAGATGCTCCCCCAGAACCGGGAACATAGGCTCAGTGGCTGGCACTTAATAGGCGAATGAAAAACCGTATCAATAAGCTTTCACTTAACATTGTCCATAGGTCCTGTGCCTTTAAGCGAAACAAAATTATATGTAACAGAACCAATTTCACCATAGGCTAAGTGATATAAGTATGAGTTAAGTTCTCATAGCATCTCATCAGCATTATAATGAAACAATGTTGAATGAAACAACCTAATTTGAGGGCCTGGGGTATTGGTTACTTGGCATCTCTGAGCCTCAGTTTCTCCAGCTCTAAAATGGGAATGATGCTTATTTGGGAAGAGTAGTATTCTGTTTGTGTGTTTTTGAGGATTAGCATTAACTTATATCAAGCACCTAACACAGTATCTCAAGAATATAGCTACAATGTACGCACAGGTGTGTGCACATGTTACCACTAGTGCCATCCCTGTGACTACGTCCTACCTACTGCTACTGCCACCACGATCACCAACATTACTACCACTACTGCCACCCTTACTATTTAGCCAGACCTGCTACTACTGCCACTACTGGTTCGAACACTACCATACCGCCTCTGCCACCACTATCGCTACTGTTACGACCACCACCACCGCCACTACTGCCTACCTACTGCTCCCACTCCTGCCGTTACTATCCTGCCATCTCTTCTGCTACCGCATATAGTACTCTCTTTGTTGTCTGAGCATGACTTTGGATTATACTATGGCAGTAGCTTTGTTGGAACAGAGTTTTCCTTGAATAAAGATAATTGCTCCCTGAATAAAGGTTTGTATAGGATAATACATACTGTTTGTCTGTAGATAAGATTATAAGAAGCAGTAAGTTTTGTTCTACCATGTATCTCCACGTTGTCCAACATGAGGCTTATAGGTGGAAATTACTTCATAGTTGTTTATTGAGTTGATTTAGACAGTACAGATTTAAGCTTGGCTGCCAGTGAGATTCTGAGCTAAGGTTTTGAAATTCACATCTGTTTATATTGTGTTTCTTTAGATAATTTCTGCTGCTGAAACATTAACATTGCATCCATCTAGTAAAATTGCTAAAGAAAACCTAGATGTATTTTGTGAAGCTTGGGAATCCCAAATTAGTGACATGTCAACGTTGCTAAGAGAGATCAATGATGTGTTCGAAGGAAGACGAGGTGAGAAACTCCACATATTGAAATATATTATTATTTTAATGTAACCCTATTCGTTTTTTAATTTCAAACTTTAGATGCAAAATAAGTTATTTTGTTATCACCTGAGTTATTTTTATAGTAAAATATCTCCCCCCAAAATTATGCAAATAATATTTGTCCTTTCTTTAGTATCTAAGCAGTAAGGTTTGTTGTACAACAGCATGGTAGATTTCTTTGAATTAATATTAACATTCTAGTTTTCCTATTGAAATTAAGTAATCTTATATTCCTTCTAAATTGTTTTTTAATTTTAGTACAAATTTACTCTGCAACATAGTAATTATCTGATTTAATTCTACTAATTTCATAATGAAATGAATGTAGTTATTTGATTTTTGAATTGCTTTCCTTCCACTTGGACGGAATATTTTTCCTTGATGACTACATAATCTTGGAATATTTCCTATGGTGGGTAAGTTCATTATTTCTACAACATGTAGAATAGCACCATACAGTGTGCAGGAAGGCATCATTTTAACTTTATTCCCCATTGTACTGTGTGTCCTGTTACTTATATTTGTGTTTTTATATAGTTTTCCCTTCAGATGGCTTCTGTTAGCATCAAGCATGCTTAGTTTTTAAAATAAAATGACATTTAATGTCACAATAACATCAAATTACTTATTTTTTGCTGAATATGAACATTTAAATATTTCCTGTTTTTTTAAATATTCATTTAGAACAGTTGCTGACATGCTTTTACAACAGGGAAGGGTAGACTTTGTAGCTATAACATAACTTGTAAAGTATAATCAATTTTACCATGCTTCTACATTTAAAGATGTCTGTGGTAGGTGGTCTCTCTTCTTATTGCATTTATTTCTGTGGTAGGAGCTTTCAATAAAGTTTTATAGTTACATGGGTTTTTATGTGAGGTAAGTTTCATATATCGAAAGGTCATGGAGCCGCAGGGCTTGCTTAGGAAAGGAAGGGCAGTGGCCCCCGCAGCCTTTCTTAGCACTAGTGTCCACGCAGAGAGACCGGAGTTGAAACAGGAAGAATCATAGACTTATTTTTGGATTACACGGTCACTGTGGTTTCTTTTCTTTTCAAGCTGTACATCATATAAATAACTTCTTCTTTAGCTTTGGGTAGCCTTCCCTAAGGCTTACCTTAACCTCCTTAGGGATGAACAGAAATTCCTTTTCAGGAGGGGAGAACTGCTGCTTTCAGTCAGTGGGACAGCCACTGTTTAACTGGTAAAGACCTCGGAAGACATCATTTTGTGGGGCTGAGGTAGAGTTGGCTGATTCCTTGTACTGCTTTTCCTTATCCTCGCTATTTATCATGAAGCCCATAAGAGTAGCTTTTTCCACGAAGTCCAACTCTGAGTTCACAGTGTCACTCTTACTGTTCTGTATGGTTATGACAAACCTGCCTGTGACCCTGCCCCCACCCACTGCTTGCCATACAAAGAACGGAGTGTATGAGTACTCCCCTGATCCTGACTCCTTTCTGCTGCTGTCATAACCCCTGTTCTGTTACTGAAAAAACCTTTGCGGTTTTCTAGCCGCCTTAGTTACGCTCTGCATATCTTAACTCTCATAACTGGGGCAATTCTCAGAGAGGTTTTTAGGTATCATTTAACCAAACAATTAAGTGGCAAACAGCATGCTAAACAATGAGCAAGACCCATTAGTGCTCTCATACTTGAAGCCAACCTGAAAGTTGGGTCATTGTCTTCTTTACTCGAGACACTCATATTTTCCTCCTGGGATTGTTTTAAAACTCCAAAATCAGTGTTTGTCTTCCAGCCTTGTTGTCTTTTCACCCAGACCTCCAGGGAGGCCATGGTCTTCATATTGGAAGGGATGAGGTAAAAAAAAGACTTCACTTTCCCTGAGTGATGAGCATGTGTCAGAGTTTAGATCCTGAGATTATTTTAGACAAATGACTGTCAAAAACAAGCCTTCTCCTATAGTCTGCAGACTCTCTTCCCCCGTTAAGGAAGCTGAATTTCCGTCATTCTGTTGGACCCATCGTAGAGTTCACATGACTAAGCTCAGTTTTTAAGGATGTGTGTGGCAACCCTGTTTCACTGGGCAGGTTAGATGCATGGCGAGCACAGGAAGAGGAACATGCTTTTGCATAAATACAAGCTTATTTTGGGGGACACATAAGTTGGGAACAAGGGAGTAATCCATCTAGACAAGTGATGATGGGGCAATGATAGCAGAAAAGGAAGTAAGAGGAGAATTTCACAAATAATGTTGGTAGGGTTTGGTGATTAATTGAATGTGGAAGTAAGGGAGGGTTTGAGGTTGACAACTGGGTTTGGATTAGACTATTTCAATAGTCCTCCTGAGGTTTACTGCTAATCTGTCTACCCGTCAGTGGTTGGGATTCATTTTAAGTGGGTCTGGGAACATGGATTTTTTTCTGATTAACCATGTCATATAGAGCCTCTCCGGAACCCCCCAAAGCTAACTGAACTTGTAATAGGGAATGATGTAGCACATCTTCAGTGAAATAACGAGGCTTATGCGTCCTCAAAGGGTTTGTTTTATTTGTAGAGATGTGGAAAAGCTCTGAATATTGAAAATGAGAACAGCGCTTCTCCATTAGGTTTTCATAAAAAAAAAATCACTGTGGTACTTTCATAGGATGAGAGGGGCTTTAGAACTTAATTGTGAACTTAATTTATCTTGAGGTATAAACTCAGAAGTAAAGATGGCCCAATTGTGGTTTTGATTTAGGAAGTATTAAACAAAGGATTTAGTGCTTTGAAAATGATTCTGTAGATCTAATATCTGTACCAAGTATGTTCTCCCCAAATATTTGTTTTTCCAATTACTTTTAATGTTCATAACATGTTATCATCAGAGACAAATTATTTGTTTATACTACCTCTTTAATTTGATATAATAGCTAAATATAATTGAGTCCATATGTTCTTGTTCTGCTTCGAATCAATGGCAATAATTAGATGTGTATGGAAAAAAACAACTATAAAATTATAAAATGATTCAGAGTCAATTTTTTTTTTTTTTTGGTATTTTATCAACTTACTTGGTTATATTAGAATTGGGGAAAAGAGGGACAACTTTGCCTACAGAGCATTTGGAGAAAGCTACCTGAAGAATGACGGATTTTGCAATGATCTTCAAATTTGTGACGCGTTCCGAGTCTAACCGGAGGCTGGAAATAGGGAGCCAAACAAAGCAGCCGTAAGAGGCCGCGCGGATCGGAGCCGCCAGGTGAAGGAGAATTGGCGGACGGCGGTGGCAGCAGATCAGACTACACAAAGGCTCTCTTCTTACCGCATTTATTTCTCTGTACCTTCTGACTTCTTTAACTCCGTTGTACCTTGGAGAAATAAGAAATACCGAAATAACTGGCTTTTCTTTTTTTCCTTGTGGAGAGCAAAGGTGAACCTTTCAGGGTCATGGGCACTATGGGGGATCACAGGACAGATAATACAGCGTTGCTCATCTACGCCATCTAATGGTTAAGTAGTGGTTATGCCCTCCTCTCTGGTCTATTAAGACCACCTTTTAAGGGGTAAGACGGACAGGGGTTACCCTCTGAATTTAGATAGTGAATTTTGAGGTTCTGAATGACTTGAAGACAATGTTCTGTTAATCTTCTCACAGCTAAAGCAGAAACTTCTGACACTGGAGCTAGAAGACAAGGCATGGAAATTACCGCTACCTCCTGAAGGCTGCATTTTTCTCTCACATGCTTGAGACCAGAACACCATTAATAAAATTCCCTTATACTTCTGATGTTACAAAGAAATGATTTGAATCATAGAGCTATTCCCAAGTACCATTAAGGTGACCCTTAATGGCAGTTCATCTTCTAGATCAGCACTGTTCAATGGAGATATAGAGCAAGCCACATATGTGACTGAAAATTTCTAGGAGGCACAAGAAAAATTTAAAAAAGAAACAAGTGAAATGCATTTTAATAATATTGTTATTTAACCTGACAAATCCAAAATATTATTTCAGTTTATAATCAATATTTAAAAATTATTGAGATCTTTGACCTTTTTTTATATTAAGTCTTCAAAATCCAGTGTTATGTGTTTCACACTTACAGACGCACATCTCAGTTCAGACCGGCCGTGTTTTAACGAATCAGCAGTCGTGTGTGGCTAGTGGGTTTCACATTCAATGGCACAGTTCTAGATGAGATTTTAAATATGTTATGAACAGGTTTGTCTTGTTCATGTAATAATCATTCTATAAGGAAGGGCATGATTTAGTGTTTTTACATGTTGGCTTTGATTAAGTAGAACCATATGAAATTGCTGTTTTTATATTTCAGAGTAGTTGAGTATCAGTACTTATGTATGGTTCCACCTAATATATTATAGCTTAACACACTTTCCTTGAAATCAATAGGCAACTACTGTTCAAATCTTATCTTGAATTTTTACCCCAGATATAACAAACTAGCTTTTAAAAAAATCTATCATTCATTGTAACCTGACTTTATACATGACCCAGGGGCCGGAAAACGAAAGGGCGGGGATGAAGTGGGTGTTACATATCTCCTTCCCGTGGCAGTTGTGCTTCCTGCCACATGTTAATTCCCAGCCAAGAGTCTTTTGTTTGCTCTGTTTCATCTTCCTATCTGTACACTCGAGTTGTCCTCTTCCCTGACTTGGAGAATATGTGGGTAACTTTAAGTGATTAGGTCTGGTACTTGGAGAATAGGAAACAAGCACCAATGACTGGTACTGATAAAAGGAGAACCGGGTTGCATCAGAGGCAGGCTGCCATGAAAGCATTCACTATGAATGGAAATGGTTGTACATGTAAGTACATGTCAGTGAGATATTTTGCCTTTCTGCCATTTTGTTGGAAGGGGTAGAGATTGGCCAACTTAGTACCTGAGAGATACAATTGCTGACAGTCTTTGTGTTCACCAGTCAAATTGAAATTTTATTTCTGAATCCTATGTGATTAATAGAAAAAAATATAAAAGCTAATATACTGACATTCCTGTTTATTTAAGAATATTTTAAAACTAACTGTGAGTGATAGAAAATTTGTTTTAAGTTATATATGTTATTTGTAGGAGAGAAGTATGGCTACCTTTCACTTCCAAAGCTAACGGTAAGTAGAATGGTTTTGTATACTCCAGAATGTTTTTATTCAGAATTCAAATTGGGCTCTTGCTGCCTGTTGCTATCCACCCCCCAATATTTGACATTAAATAAAATAGGATATTAAATGCTGATCGTTCATAGTTGTTTTTCTTTTTTTATTGTACTTTTCCATTACCATGTAGCCCCCTTGGACCCTCTTCCCCCTCACACCCCGGCAGTCACCACTCTGTTGTCCATGTCCATGAGTCCTTTTTCCTTTCTGCTCTCTCTCTCCACCCTCTCACCTCTCCCCGATAGTTGTTATTCTTTTTTGGTCCATTGTTATTTCATTTTTTTTTTACTTTATTTTTATTGTTGACACTATTACAGATGTCCACACTGCCACCCCTGCCCTTTGCCCACCTCCACCCAGGCCCTGCCCCCTTCCCTCTGGCCATCACCACACTCTTGTCTTTTTCTATGGGCGATGCATGTATATTCTTTGGCTAACCCCTCACCCTCTTTCATCCCATCCACCTTTCTCCCCTCCCTTCTGACAGCTGTCATAGTTGTTATTCTGAATAACAACTTAGTTGTAGCTCATACTGTGACTATTTGAGTTGGATTTGGAGGTTGAGGGAGTAGGTAACAAATTGTATGATTAATAAGATACCATAATATGAAGTCAAAGGTCTTTCTGTTTATATCTTGGATCTAATTCACAAGGTCATGTTGGAATCATTTTCTACAAGCTAGGGACTTTTTTAATGTTTCCTACCTTGATGAAAATATGCCACGCTATTTATATTTAGAGTCTTGAAATGTATATATAGCTCTATGTAACTAAAGCTGATGCATCTGCCTGCATTCTGCAGTAGTGTCCACTAGGTGGCAAGCTTGTTTGCGTTATTAAGTTGGGTTCTATACCTTTTCAAGCAATTCTCGTCCTATCTTCCTAAAACACTTTAATAATTTGTAAAAGTTAAATAAAAATAATGAAAACACAACTCAATTTAAAAGAATAACATGGATCATAAAATTCGAAATAAAATAAAGCCTGAAAACCGGTAGAGTATTCTTAACTTTCTTAAATGCTTTCTTAATTGCTTTGTAGTCTATCTAGAGTGAGGAAGAAGATAAAGATGATGTGACTTTACAGGGACTGGCCAAAGAGGTCCTTGATTATCTCCATTCATTTTCTAATGAACATAAGAGGCAGCTTGTGTGTGTATGTGTAACCTTATAGTTTCCCTTACTCATTTTTAGTCCTTTAATTTCTCCCATTTTTTCTATAGTAAATGGCATTAGAAACTCTTGAAAGAGCTATATTAAATGAGCAAATATAAACTATGGGGTAGAAAAAAGGAACAACTGAGGATGTTCGGTTCTATTGTAAAACTGGTAACACAATAGCTGGTTAGAAGTAACAAACCATGATAATAAGGACAACAAAAAACTGAGAGGCACACATGCACTTCAGAGGCATGGGTGCTGACCTGTTTCTTAAGCTAAGTGGACACCTGAGTGTTTTTGTTTTATTGTAATTTATACTTTGTATACGTGGATGAATATGTACTGTGTGTGTGTGTGTGTGTGTGTGTGTGTGTGTTGTATAAATAGATGTTTCCTTTTTTTAAAAAAGTCCCCTGCATCTCCTGGCCCCTTCCTCTCCATGAGCCCCAGCTGTCCTGGAACTCCTGCCCAAGCTATGAGAGTTCCCAGGCGATCTCGTAGTGAGAAGAATGCCCAACCTGCTGCCATCTCAGGGAACTCCTGAATATATTTTTAAAAGTGCTGTCGCGATTGGAGAGCTCTCTGCCCTTCTAGGATGTAGGCCTCTGTGGGTCAGCCTGGCACCTGAACTAGTGCAAACGTTCCCTCCTTTCCTAGGGAAATAAACCCTGAGCTCCCAAGCACTTACACAGGAGCAAATGTGCTGCTTCAAACATGGGGGCCTATCAGACATGTTGGCTCAAATATTAAACCCTAAACTCTAACTACTCGTATAATCTCTGCTACAACCTGGCCAGAGGATTGGGAATCAGGATGTCAGTGAAATAAGGGCGCTGAAATTGAGCCCTTGAAGGGCAAATTGGGTAAAGGAGTCGAATTCCAGTCATAATTTTAGGAACACATGAACCTCTACAGAGAGGCTAATATTATTATGTCATTTAATAGAATAATTCAACAGAGGGGCCAGGAAGGTTTTAGGGGGTATAATAACTGGACTCTGGAAAAATACCACAGTCTGTAAGTCCTCCTGGGCCTCTGCTCTGCTTGCCCTCGCCCCAGACTTCTAACTAACTAGCTGTTCCAAGCTGAAGTCACATGCTAGTAGAGTACATGCAATTAGTTCTTGTTTTAACGTAAACAACTCGATATACTTTAAGGAGGTACTGAAAATGTTTAGATTAAAATTTTATTACAGGTGTTTTGTTATGCTTTCTGTTACTATTGTATTTCCTTACAATGAATATTTTTATTCTTCATCTTTTTATTGTCACAGAAGAATAACACAAACCTGAAATCATTAAAGCCAGACAAGTCGGACTGTGAGGTAAGACCTTTTTCTTTGTATCCGTCTTACTTCTAACCTCTTTTTCACATCAGTAATAACAAATTTGTGTGATTAAAATATTTTCTGTATGTTCTGTAGGAGAAGGCCAAGATTGCAAAACTCGGTCTTAAGCTGGGCCTGCTCACCTCTGATGCCAACTGCGAGATCGAGAAGTGGGAGAATCAGGAGAATGAGATTGTTCGATGTGGACGGAACATGTCCAGTATGGCCTATTCTCTATACTTATTTACTAGGTAAATGTAGTTACATCTCGGTCTTTTAAAATCAACCTAATATCTAGTGTAGAGAAGAAGTGCCATGTTAAATCACTGATAGGTGAAAGTCAGTTTCTCATACACAGTGTAAAGCCTATGTAGTTTGTAGTGCTTATGTCAATTAAGTGAATGCAACAAGAAGACATTTAATTAAGATTTAGATTTAGGAAAGATCCTCTTCTAGGTTTGTATCCTATTCTTTTCATAATTTTGAAATAATTTTGCATTCTGCTTCTTTTCATCCTCTATTACACTGCCTCTCCCAACCAGCATGAGTAAGTTTAGGAAACATGCCTGTTAAACCTTTATACATGTGATTGATTAGACACAGATCAAAGAATAAAGCCATGAGGCCGACCACCCAAATAGAGTGCCAGATTGCCTGGATCACTATTGGTCTGTAGCACAGGTTTCCGCTGACTCTACAGTTATCTGATCTGACCTACGTCTTATTGCTGTTAAGAGGCAGAGCTGGTTGCTCCTGGGTGTCAGTTCTTCTGATTCATGCCTCATCCTGATGCATGCATTCTGTTGCTCCTTTTGGTAATTCACCATTCATTTGCAGAGGTCTTAATTCTTCTCGGTGGTTTCAATCAGATATTCCCCAACTTTCTGATGAGAGAGGAACACAAATATTATGATGATTATTTTATAGACTCAGAATAGAAACTTAAATGACATGTCTCATCAAAGACAACAAAATTCCTGCTGGAGTTGAGACTGGAATCAGAAATGAGAATTACCTGATTTTCGATCTGCTCCTCTTTTCATTATGTAACAAAGGCCTTTTGGTTAAGACATATTATCAGATCTTATATATTTAATTTATGGAGCAAAATGAAAAAGGTTCAACAGGAAAAATAAAACTTAAATACAACTTGTCAGTTTTAATTTCTTTACAGTGTAAAATTAAGATGTAAATGTGTACCAAAAATTTTAAAAAGTGCCTAGTAAATAATAAATATTAAGAATAAAATTTTAATATTATTAATCTATTCAATATTCTTAAAAATCTGTGATCCCTTAATTTACAAAATGCTCTAAAACTTTAATGTTACAAAATCAATTCCCAGGCAATAATTTTTTTCTTACGTCCTTAATAATCATTTATTTCAGGGGGGAAGGGCCATTAAGAACTTCCCAGGATTTAATTCATCAACTAGAGGTATGTTTTATTTCCATTTTATGCTACTAATTCAATTCTGGGCTAAAAGCAGATAATAACCAATTTCTAAATGGTTTATTGTATCATGTTTGTGTGCTTACCTGTGCACACACCTGTGTACTGTAGAGAGTGGTAGAAAAGTAGAGGGATTGCAGTAGCATTTTGTGGAGCTGTTTTGGTTATATCACTGGGGGAAAAGAAAACTTTATCATAGGGATAAAGTAGAATGGGCTTTGACAGTCAATAGATGAGAAAATAAGTTTGAGGTTTTCCAAGTACCCAGTATACTGTCCACAGATGCATGTCTCTTGTACTTTCCTGAATGCTGGGAACGCTTTTTGGCCTCTTCGTTATTGAATTGGATGAATGATAGTGATTAAATGAGATAGCACATAAGAGACCTGTCAGGCTGGACACAATTAGAGGATACTCAGTAATGTTAGTTTCCTTATTTTCTTTCATATTCCCGAAGATTCAGGCATTCAGGGAGAGACAGACATACTCACATTCACCCGCGTGCCCCTGTGCGTCTAATGAGAGCCCGCATAGGCCCGTCTCTAGTTCTCCCGTCTCAGTGAGAGGCTTTAGATTGACAAGCAGATTGCAAGGGTCCTTCTTATTTTTCCTGACTCTCATGTTAGTCTGTTTGCCTCTCCAGAACCAAGAGCTTTCTTGCATCTGAAACTGGAAATTTCTGTCACTTTATCACCTTTATTACTTTTTCTTTGGCATTCTATGCTTCTACCTGAGCCTCTTCCGGAGAGGGGTTTCAGCTTGAGAAGTTTGTCAGCAGAGTCAGAAGAATTATAGAAAATATTTCTTTGGGATTTTTCTCTTAAAGCATTGGAATAAATTCTGGATTCCTTCCATTCAGTCCGGCCCATGTCATTCCAAATCACACCACACTGCAGGGGATATTCACTGCAGAAGGTCCCCCACTCACCTTCTTTCTCTGTGAGCTTATTCATTAAACTCACGTCTGCTGAACTGTGTACAGACTCTGATGAAAATAAACTGTACATCGAATATTTATTGTACCATGTGTCAGACCCTGGAGATAAGAACTCTATGGGCAGAAGTGAACGGCACGGAGCTCCTGCCCCCATGGAACTTACTTTCTAATGGGAGGACATAGGCAATAAAAATACACAGTGTCCATAGGTAAGTTCTCAGAGATAAAATCATGTAGATAAGAAGAGAGAAGTGACAGGGGGGCCGTCAGAAAAGACCTCTCTAAGGAGGTAATATTTGCATAGAGATATTAATTAAGTGAGAGCGATCTGGATGGATATCTTAGGGTTGACTATTTCAGGCAGACAGAACAGGTAAAAAGGTCCTGTGGTGTGTGGCTGGCTGTGAGCATATGAAGAGTAATGAGAAGGCAAGTGTAGGTGCAGTGGAGTGAACCAGAAGGAAAGTGGTGACATAGGACATCTCTGTAGCCACGGGAAACTTTCTCCCCCCAACTATGATGGAACACCCATTGAGGGTTTTGAGGGGTAGTAGTGTGATCTGACTTAATGTTTTAAAAGGTTTTTCCCTGACTGGTGTGACTCAGTGGATTGAGCGCCAGCCTGTGAATTTTAGGTTGCTGGTTCAGTTCCCAGTCAGGGCACATGCCTGGGTTGCTGGCCAAGTCCCCAGCTGGGGGCGTGAGAGAGGCAATTGATCATGTATCTCTCACACATTGATACTTCTCTTTCTCCCTCCCTTCCCCCATCTCTCTAAAAAAAGTGAATAAATAAAACTTTTTTTTTTAATTCTCTAAAAAACAAATTTTTAAAAATGGGTTTTTGTTTTGACCAATGGGGTAAATGGTAGTGCTATTTTCTGAGATAGGGGACACTGAAGGACAACACCAGATCTAGAGGCTAGAAATCAAGCATTGATTTGCTGAAGTAGAATATATGTATATGGGTGAGTGACTCCTTTTGGTAGGCAGCTAAGCGTCAGACTCATTGGTTTTCCTTTTAAAGGATGGGGAAGGGTATAAAGAACGGTTTGCCCTTGAGATCAGTTTATCCAATGACAGCAAGGTGTTAAGGCTGTTTGATAGAGGTTTAAAGTTAACCCTAAAATTATTGCCTTCTTCTTTCTATTCTTCACCTAATTTATTACCAAAACCTGTTATTTTTCTTCACAAATCATTCTCAGCTTTGCCCTGTTCATTTCATTGTTACTGCTGCCACCTACAGCTAAGTCTGCGTCCTTTTACTCTGCTGGTATCTCTCACTCATCCTGAATAAGCTTGTCAGTCCAATTCATTTGTCACTATTCTTTCCCATCATCCTGTTCTCCCTACTAAATTGTAAAATGCAGGGGGAATTGTCAAAAACCAGTCTGAACTGCTCCTCTTGCATGGCTGGTTAAGGAATGTGTGTGGGTGACAAATTTTGTCTTGCTCAGCTGGAAGTAGGAAAGTTCTAACCCTTTTGAGCTCACGCTGTAAGATTCATCATCCTTTTATAACTGGAGCTATCACAGGTTGAGCTTCGGATCCCTCCAGAGCCCAGTCATAACCTGTGAGTATCACAGGTCCGTAGGATCCTCGAGCAATTGGAAGTGTCCAGGTGCAGGGGAGCCTCTTCAGGGACTGATTCTGCAGCAGGTCCTGGGAACCGCCTTCTGAATACAGCTAAAACCTTGTGTTCTCCTCGTACAACAAAAAATTAAGGTGTTTCCATGACAGACCTTTGACTCTTCAGTTTCCATGAGTGTATTTCCTACCAACTATCCAGAAGACATACATCTAAAGTAGCGATGTTTTTCCCTTTCACCAGGTTTTCGCTGAAGAGGGCTTGAAGGTTGCTTCAAGTGTTCAAGCTTTCTCAAAACAGGTAACGCAGGTCTGCCTGCCAGGCATGGCTGTCTAAGGGGCTATCACGAATACCCACTTTGGGGGTATGTTAGGATAAAAGGGTATTTAAGGTTTAAAAGATAGAGTTTTGTTGGAGTGGTTATAGCCTCCTAAATTATATTTCAGCTAAAAGATGATGACAAGCTTATGCTTCTCCTGGAAATAAACAAGCTAATTCCTCTGTGCCACCAGCTGCAGACAATAACTAAGACACCTTTGCAGAATCAAGTGTTTCTAAAGGTAAAGGCGAGTGTGGGTTAATTCGGGTAGGCCCACGAGAGGCTTTGACAAGCCCCTTTTTCTTTATGAAAACCCCGCCCCTTTTTCCAGCCCCTTTTTCTTCAAGTAAAGGGTTAATAACCACAGAAGAGCAATTTATTTCCATTTTTGCATGCCATGACTGCAGTTATAAATGTCATGTACTATCTGCAGTTATAAATGACCCCAGGGAGCAGTTGGTTCGCCAACTAAATTAGCTTTTTGACATGATTAATTCCATAGCATTAAGCAGCTTCTCTTAAATTCCACTGTCATCAGATGTCTAACTAGGGCACAGACCACTCGGAGGGTGGGCTCCATCCATAGGGAACTAGCGTGCAAAGAGTGGCAAAGTAGGGGGACACTACCGCTATTTGGAGCGCTCTGAGAAGCCCCAGAACAACCTGAGGCAGAGCAGGTTGACCTTCCATCTGTTCTTGTTGGGGACGCATGAACTAGGCCTGAGACCCGGGCAGCAGTCCCTTCCCTGCGCTCTGGGGCCTCTGGCCATCCGGTCAGCGCACGCGTGCTAATCCACATGCCTTTTGAGATCCTTTAGAGTTCAGTAGTGGAGAAATTGTGTACCTTTAAAATTAAATACTGAGTAAGTCTTTTGAAGTACCCCTTTGTAAAGGCATTTGATTCGCTTGCTTTTTGTCACTATAGGTTGATAAATGCATTACAAAGACAAGGTCCATGATGGCTATTTTGGTCCAGCTTCTGTCACTTTGCTTTAAACTGATGAAGAAGGTGAGATAGTTTTTCTATCTTACAGTCGCATTTTAAAATCTTGCTTAAAGGACAATGCATAAGAAAATAGAGTTGTTATTTAACTTTGCAATTTTTATTTTGAGAGTAAAGCCAAAATTTTCTTAACTCTTTCCAGCTTCAGATGGAAAACAACAGATGGGTCTCAGTTACAAGTAAAGACTCCGTGGACGGTAAAACTTGAGAACTTTTAGAGGCCAGATCTCGGGAATGCTGTACGGCAAAGCTGGCATTTTTAAAAGCAAATGATTCTTTATATTTTTGGAAACTCAATAATTTTATAAAGACAATGACACTGAAATACTGCTTTATTTTCTGATCATGAAACTGATTGTGGCTTTCTGACAACTAATAAATGCTATGGTAGTTGCTAGAATTCTAATTGCAGTGTGATTTTAAAACAAGACATTGCCACCAATATTGTTGTTTAAAAGTCAAGCCAAATATCCCAACTGTCTGAATGACAGTTTAATCCAAAGAAGCTATTTTGAATATGTGCTCACCTTTGGCACATTTTACCTTCCCATTTCCTGTTTTTTATTTAAGCTTATCGTCTAGAACACTAATTTTCAGCAGAAAATATACAGTGGCCTGGTTGAAAGCAGTTTTCCTTAAACTTGTAGGCTCTGTTTCAATCCTCCTGTCCGCCAGGTGTGACCAGGCCCCTTGGCTGTCCGCCGTCACAGGTCATCCACGCTAGTAGTGCACTTTTGTTCTCTAAAAAGCATCTCACTCAGCACAGGCTCTCTGTGGTGGCGCATATCCCTCCCCATCCCCAAAAGCAGGGGCATGGAGCTCCCTCTGCGAAAATCCTGGAGGAGCTCACTAGGTGGCTTTTAGTTCTAGTTCTAGCAGAGGTGGCCTGCCTGCCCTGAATATTAGCTGGAATGCTAAACCCATCTAACTGGCTTAAAAAAAAGTTAGTTTTCGAACTGTCCTCAGTAGTGACTGAGGGAATGGAAGATGTAAGGCAGGGAATGATGGAACTAAGAAGCTGTTTCAAATAAATTTTGAATAATCATACATTCTATATATGTGCCTTTGGAATGTTCATTGTAAAACAAATAAACATCTTTAGTCTTTTTAATTTCAGGGCTTAAAGCTTTTTTGGTGTGTGTGTTTGTTTTTGAGGGGCGGGGTTTTCATGGAAGGATCTGGTTTATAGGTCCTGCCCTTGGGATATAGTGTGGTCAGCTGTTTTGGATTTGTTGGTGCTTGCATCCTCGTTTTGAAATTCAACAGGACACCAGATGGCTGTATTCATAGAAGCCTGTCTGACTACTGTTGTCTGGGTCAGCCATCACAATGGTCACAAGGTCCCGAAGAACCACGCTACCACCAATTAGCTAGTCAACGTATAGGAAATTTGCACTGTAAAGGCCTCTGGGAGAAATGGGACATACTCAGCTTGGTTAATCACCTTTATGAAATACATCTTTGTAAAAATCAAGTATGACTTTTATTCTCTGAAACCAAGAGTCTTTTAAATTAGTGGAACTAACAGTGAATGATGTGAGGTAATGTCATATATAAAATAGCTATAATTTTTTTACCATCTTTAGCAGCTTTGTTTTATGCTGCCTTTAGGAATCTCTGCGCTGCTCCAGCTGGGGACCCACTGGCTTGTGCTTCCGTTTTCTGTTCACAGCACTGTCAGTGTGGATGTTTGCAGGGGTACCACCGGCATCACGTCTGGTGGGTGTCCTGGGGGACAGTCATGCTGGCACTTGAGTTACAAGTTTTTCTTGTGAGTCAAAAATAACGCTTAAGCCCTGGCTGGTGTAGCTCGGTGGACTGAGCACCAGCCTGCAAACTGAAGGGTCACCAGTTTGATTCCCAGTCAGGGCACACGACTAGGTTGTGGGCCAGGTCCCCAGTAGGGGGTGCACAAGAGACAACCACACACTGATGTTTCTCTCCCTCTCTTTCTCCCTCCCTTCCCCTCTAAAAAGAAAAATAAAATCTTTAAAAAAAAATGTTTGTTTATGTACAAAATACTTTCACAAACCTGAAATGAGATTTTTCTATTTAAGTGCAAGTGGGGGTGGGGAAGGGATAACATGCCTTCTACAGCAGAAGGGGATATGGAACCAAAGGAAATCACAAGTCAAGTTATTTCTTCTGTATTAAACAATTCTTTTATTTAGAAACAGATATTTAAATGTACATGTGTTACAGCCCTTAAGGAAAAATAACAATTTTTAAAGTCTTTTATTTAAAATTCAGGGAACATAAGTGTACAATCTGAAATCATAAATTCAGTTTTAGTTCAAATGATGTGAAAGCTTTTGTATATTCAAAGGCTTGTGTCTTGGAATTACAGTAACTTCTCCCTTGCTCGTTGCCCTGTTACTGTGAGGTATATACCACATTATAATACTTCACAAGTTAGGAAAGCCCTTGAATTTTTTTTTTTTTTTTTTTTAGTCAAGCCCTTTGTATTTTTCAAAGCCATTTCATGCCAGCCCTCATATAGGAGCCACAGCGTTACAGTTCTACTTTGTTTCAGACAGTAGGAAGGCCATGGGTGGGGGGGTGCCGTAAGGGCTGGAGAAGGTATACTCTACACGCTGCCACTCCCCTATGACCTGGAGAGCAGCTGGGGCAGAAGGGGTGGGAGCAGACTTTTGGGTTGTGTCACACGGAAGCAGAATGTGTAAGAAAGGCCAGCTGTTGTTTCTTTTACCTTCAAACTGATGGAAGTTTAAGCAAAACCACTGAACCATGATGTAACATTCGAACTGAAGTATGTCAAAATGTAGTGTTTACTAATGAGTTCCAGGATGATGGGTAAATTATTTTTACTTGCTACTTTAAACTTGTGTCTCTTCCAAATTTCCTCAAAGTGTTTTGCTTGTTTGTTGTTAATAATTAAAAAAAAAACACAAACAACAAACACCTTTTGCTTGCCAGTTTTTAGAAACAGAAAACAAAAAAGAGCAGAGTGAGTCCATGGCAGGGCACAGCTGGGAGGCTGAAGACAAATGGGAACCAGGGCTTCCGTGCAGAAGGCGGGCTGTGAAGCGTGCTTCTTGCCATGTGCCGGGGCTTCTCTAGTGCACTGGCCGAGGGCCGCGTTGCTTCTTATTCCGTCTCAGTCTTCACGGCGTAGCAGTTATGGTGTTAATGCGTTTTATCATGACTTCCTCATACTGTTTTTGTGTTAGTAACCCTTCTGTTATGCTTTTACTTTCTTCAAATTTGGGCAACACAACTGCAATGTAACCTTCAGTGGATGGCTAGAAAAGAAAGAACATTTAGTCTGTCAAATGACAAAAATCGGATGAAAAGTATGTGGATGGGATCATATCCCTCCCCTCTCTTTTACCTTCTCTTGGAGAATAGAAGGCTCATGGAGAATATTTTCATTCACTTCCATCAGCCGTCCTCTGACACAGCTATTGAAAAAAGAACTGTTTGTAGAATAATATTACCTCTGTTTTCTCCCCCCAAATTATGGTTAAAAAGTAACTCACCTAGATATAGTATATTCTTCTCCATCTGAGCAGTAAATCTTACACAGAGGTGCAAGTTCTGTTAGAAACTGTGCCCCCTGATAATAAAAGGAAAGAAGTAATTAATTTATGCACACTTTCACTTCCCTTTGAGAGGTAACACTCAGTGTTATCATGGGATATATTCCTGGAATTAGTGTTCTAAAAATTATTCATTTACTCAAACATTTATATAAGTGCCTGCTATGGGCCAGGTGCCAACCTAGATTCTAGGGGAAAAAGCAACTAAGACACATGTGGCAAGCTAGTTTAAAGGTTAACAATATATTTTATGAACTTTAAATGAGAAAGCTGCTTATAGCCAGGTATAAAGATTTCAAAAGTGTAGGAAAATTCATCAATAAGCAATATAAAATTCAACATGACACAGTGTGATGGCAATATCATACGAAGTTAGTTCCATTAAGATTCCTATCTTCTCTAAGACTTTTTGAAAAAGGGATGTTTTTCTAATTAAAAAATAATGAAGTTTGAGGAAAACTGGGACAACATAGAAAAGTTTTCAGTAACAAGAACTGTTTACCCATTATCCTATAACCCTAAAGTAAATACCACATTTTGACATGTATGTTTGAATGCTATGGCAGGGTTATTGTTTCATGTACTTTATGGATATATCTGGGGAGTTTCTGACAAAACACAACAAAACAAACAAGTGAGCAAAACAGAACCAGAGACATGGAAATAAAGAATAGACTGACAGTGACCAGAGGGGAGAGGGGAGGGGGATAACGGAGGAAAGAATGGGAAGTGTTAAGGAACATGTATAAAGGACCCATGGACAAAGACAACAGGGGAAGGATTGCATTTGGGAGGCAGGGGGTGGGTAGGGCAGGGGAGAGTAATGGGGGGAATATGGGGACAACTGTAATTGAACTATAATCATAAAAAAAAGGATAAATTTGCAACAGAAAAAATATTCAATCATAATAACCATCCTAAAAGTAAAAAAATGCTAAATTAAAAAAAAAATCTACAATGATGCTCATGGGAAACCGATGCAGGTATGTCTCACGTGTTGTTCTTTTTTTTTCCCCTCTTGGACTTTTTCCCATAGTGAACCTTTTAAGCATTTGAGTCACGATGCTGTTCCTTTGATTGCAACTACTCAAAACGTTGTTAGACAATATTCAGATACACCACATTGGCCTCACTCCTCTGCATGTGGGTACTTCATTTCAAAATACAAGTTATTGCAACTCCCCACCTTTAGGAAGGGTTGGATATTCATCCCAGAGGGTTTGTCTTCCACTGGGACTGTGTCAAAAGAGCAGAAGTGTTTTGACTCCTTTTTATCACTCCCCTTGTAAGAATAAATGGTTGGGAGTGCTGAGATCCAATCAAAACTTATCTGTAGTGGGTTCTGTTTACAGGTTCCTCTCTGTTCCTCAGTAGTAACAATAGTGTTACTACAATATTTTGGACAAAGATTTATCACAGGACTTTCACAAGCACTAATGGTTTGACTTATGATCTGTGGACTTTATCTTTTAAGAATGGTCCACGGTTTTCTAAGTCCATGTGTTTCCTGAGTGAGGAAAAATCAGTAAGCACAGGTCACATTATTAGGGGATTTCAGGCCTACAAAGGGAAGTATAAATAGTGAGGGTTATTAGCAGAAATTGTTAGTATGCGCTCAGGAAATGAAGGACCTAAATCATCCTCTATGTTGGATCTACTAAAAGTGATACTTTAATAAAATGTGTCCATCCTGCCTAGAGTTGTAGAGGGTAGAGATAACACTTTGTACAGCTGAGCATTAAATGGTGGTAGAGGGTGTGACTATGTGTATGAAACTGGCAATGATTAAGGAATGGAAAATGCTAAGGAGCAAATACTGTATATTTTTTCAGACTGATTTTTTTCACTACCTCAGGAAATTTTTTTTAAAATTTACATGTGGAAATATATGGTAAAGAAGAGTTGGTCACATAAATTTTACAGAACTCGTAATACTGGCTTAATAAAACTAGAAGGGACAAAATATCTCATTTTTTTGGTATTAGAGTTGTCCATTCAAAGACCCACCTTCCCCATCTCCATCCTGGGAATGACAGGGGTGTTGGTCCAGAACGTGAAATGACAGACAGATCCTACGTCTCCTGAAATACCTCATTTTTTTGTCTGAGAATTTCTTTAGGGTTGAAGTGTTCTTAAGATCAGCATCTCAAACTGCCAGGGAAGATTGCTGAGCATACATCACTGGATTCCAAGATTGGGTGGACCTATCGTCACTATGTTATAGAGGACTGAAGGAGACACTCATAGGAACATACCCGCTTAAATTTCCCGGAGACTTTGTTCTGAAGTCTGCTACAGTTGGTACTGATTTGATAGGAAATGCTTTTAATTGTTTTTCCACTTTGAAGAACTGGATGAGACTCTGCCAGTGTGATGACACATATTCTACAAGGAGCAACAATTGATCCTGTATTATTGCTGGGTATCATTCTTCCTCTCATAACACAGTATTCCTACCCACAAAAGAATATCTGAACTGGCATTTGTTTAATCAAACCATCTTTTTCACCCATTTTCCTCTGGTTACTGTAGAAGGGAATGCAGTGATAAAATAGGGGAAAATGGGATTTTATATCGTTCCCAGAGAAGGGAAGAGTACAGGGTCTTAGAAGCAAGGCATGCCTATATATATAGGATGCCACCCAGGCCTCCACCCTAGCCCTCCCCGTGGGCTCTGGCGGTTCAGTGGTCAAGCACAGGCTGGTTATTTAAGGCAGTAGCTGACTGAGGGTGGTGGTCCATTTGGATGTTTGGGTAATCAAATTTGTTTAGCTTGAGTAGATGCTGAAAGGCTCATTCTTGTCAACTAAACTCCTATAATAAATAATACTATTTCAGCATAGTGGAAGACAATAATTTATTGAACATTTATTCAATCCAAGACCATACCAGGCTACAATACCAGACAATTTTTTTGGTAATTTAAAATTCCCAATTTGCTTACCGGTTGGAGTGCTGTAGTATACAGTGGTCTTCACAGGGTTTTCCTCTGACATCTAGAAGAATGAGTGGATCAGTTGGTTGTGGAGTTAATATTTACTACCACTGTATAGTGCTTTCTTTGGTTCATAGAGATAGTTAATCATGAAGACTGATCACTTTTATCTCTTCATTACTCAAAAAAGATATACCTAATAAGGCTTGCTATGAAGTATTTAAGAGACGTGGCCCAGATGGAATCATTCAACCTTAAAGTGATTATTAACTTTGTTCCACCTTGCTTTATCCTCACTTTAAAGTGAGTACACATTTCTATTAGAAAAATGCGATTAGCAATGCATTCTTTATACAATACAGTAGTGTATGTTTTGATGGTCAATTTTAGGTTTGCCTAGGGCCGTCCTGATGTTAGCGTTGAATGTCTCCGGAAAACCCCTTCAGTCATTGGTAAATGGGGACGGTCAGTCACCCTGAATTTGGCTAAACATTTTTTTAAATGAGTGCACCTGCAATCCTTGAGTGAAAGAGAGCAAGTATAGGGTTAGGGGAAGGTCCTCAACGACGCTCCCACCGCTGATATTTACTGGGTACACAAACGACACAACAGAATACCTACTTATTAAGTGCCAGATGAATATAATATCGGCGGCCTCCTTTTCAGTGAAACTATTAGATTCTGCTTCCTAAATGCCTCTATTCTAGCCCATCATCTTCCCTCCATCCCTACGGCCTCGACCTGAGTTGCGGCCTGATCATTTAAATCACTTTAGGTATTGCCACTACAGGACTGTGCCCCTCGCATCCCTTCAGACTCTCCAGGAGACTGCAATACAACCCCCGCCTACTGCGGGGCCTCGCCTTAGCCTACCATCTCCCCGAAAGCAACCCACGCTGGAATTCGCACAGCACTCGCCAGCCCCGGAATGCACCCTGCCACATTTCAGTCCAACATGTCTTTGCAAATGCCCACTCCCTCCTGTTTGCAGGCAACAGAGAGGTCCCGTTCCTTCCAACGTGGGAAGGAAGCGCCGGGGAGAGAGCGCGTAGCATCTCATGTGTCACCGTAGTCCCTACGGCATCAAGCCAATGCGGCCGACGAGAGACCGACATCACTCCCCACTTACCTGCTTTGTACCAGCGTGTGAAGTAACGATCCACAAGTGACGGCACCGCGGGCTCCACTACCACCGGCTCGATAGCCATGGCGACCTCGGGCGCCGCTACCTCCTCCCTCCGAGACTCAAGCGCTTCCTCCATCCTGGCCCGGAAGGAGCTGTCCTTCCGGTGCGCGGCCCGCGGCTGTCGCACGCGCACTGCTACACCAGCCCTCTAGGCTCCGCCCACCAGCGCCAATCACTGGGCTTTAGGGTTGACGTTGAAGTGAGGATCAAATACAATAGGCTGGGTAGGAGGACGCGGCTTCTCCACGTCCCTGGCTGGGGCTACTTAAGGAGAAAGCCGGCCACGCCCCCTCAGCCTCGTGACGTGTCTCCCGCGCCACTCGGCGTGTGTCTGATCTGTTTCGCTCGGGCATCATCGTCTCACCAGCTATCCCTCCGTCCGGCTTCAGCCACTATCTCCGGGGATCGGGCGGCCAGGAGACCCAGTACGCGTCGCGAGAGCTGGGTAACCGCGGTCGGAGAGAGGCGCGTGCGCAAGCCCGGCGGGCTCCGGGAGGCCGGCTGCGCGTGGTCCAGGAGGCGAGGGTGGACTCACTGCTGTTTGGGGGTCAGCACGCCGCCTCAGGTGGGGGTTCCAGAGACTCCGCCGGGCAGGGGGCACGAACCCGGCCCTGTTTGCCCGGGGCTATCCTGCTGCTAGGAACCCTCGAGCGCGCAAACTCTGCCTGCTGCAGGCCCAGGAGTGGAGTGCAGCGTTACCACCTCTGTTCTCGAGCCTTAAGTTCTCATCAGGAGGCTGAAAATGTGGTTTAGTGTCCCACTTAGGAAGGGTCAGGGCTAGATAGATCTCTGCGGCATATTAGTGATCTATCTGGTACTTGTAGTGAGGGGCAGATAATTAGCTCAGAGATAGATGGGTGAAGGAGCAAGGGAACCAAATGGAAGAGCTGTCAAATTTTGGAGAACATCAGGATTGATCTCTGGTGGAGAGAGATCTTTACCACATGTAAAGGCTGGGAAAAGTTGAATCATTAAGGGCTGGGTTGGGGACCGCAGATGTGAAAGGAAGCATACTGATAAGTTGAGGTCCTGGGAAGTTTAGAGGATACTTCCTTCCTGTCCTTGCAAAGACACGGGGACATTTGAGAAGATAAGGGAGTAAGGATGATGGGTGTGAAAATACGAAGTTCTTTCTGAGAACTGGGGAGGTAGGTGGTGAATGATGAGCCCACTTTGGCTGGTGATTCTGGAAAGCTCTGATTTGAGAACTCAGGTTGTTTGCAGTATTTGTCAGGGTCCAGTTTGGAAAGCAGAAACCACGTATTCTTTTTAACAGAATTTAATAAGAAGAATGGGTTAAATAGCTGTTGGAGGAGTGGAAAGCAAAAGGGAACAATGAAGTAACAAAAGGTAAAATGACAGAAGCAGCAACAACACTTAGCTAGAGCTGGCGGTCACGACAAGGGAAGCCCTTGGGGCTGTCATGGCCTAAACTTGGAGAGAGGCATTGTAAAGCTGGGACTCAGACTTCTGGAGTTGACACCTCCGGAATTCAGAAGAGGAGCCCCTGTCTTGGTGGATTTCAGACGTCCGGAGGGGTCTTCCTGGTTATTGCTGTACCTCTGGGGGTGGGGGTGATGAGGCTGGTCTTGGGAGTGTTAGAGACTGGGGCCAAGGGCCCGCCAGGGAGAAGGCCCATTGCTGGAGGGTGGGAGGGCAGTGATGGGAACAGTGACATAACAGGGAAAAGTGAGTCCTTCTCAGCTCCTACTGCCTTTACCCTCCAGAATCTTATCCTGGGGTCGATGGACCTCAGAGCTCCACAACTTATTGGTAAATAGACTCCACGTTGACAGGGAGGGAGATGAAGAGTTTTCGGTGATCTGATCATGGCAGTAGTAACAGCACGATTATTATGAGGTAAAGAAGAACGAAAGACTGCCAGGAAGCTACACATTTGGTTGCCCTCTCACCTGTCCTGTCCTGTCCTTGCCACTCATCCCCTGCTTACTCCTCTCTCAGATCTACCCATATTTCAAACCTACCCATCCTGGACCAGTGGTCATCTTTATGTTTAAAGATAAAAGATGTAATTTTTATATGTTTTGAAAAGCCCAAGCTTTCCGTATAGAATTAGATTTAAATTAGAAAGCTTCATGGTATAATACAGGTTTAAGTAATTTCTGGAAGTTCTTGAATATAAATATCACTAAAGCTTATAAAACCATTGTTGGCCTTGATTTTTTTTTTTCTTTGCTTCCACCCCATATGGTTTTGCCTTCCTCTTAACCCACATTATACGCTGTACCATTCATGCTACAGTTCACATTATCCGCTGTGTAGGAGAAGGATTAACTCATCTTTCTCAGTGCTGTATGTATGAAATGCCAAGATGGGAGAGTTCACCTTAGAATATGGTGGCATTAAGGTCAGTGTGGCCTGTGTAGTTGCCACCCCTAACGTAACTTAGGGACTTTAGTTATAAACCCTAAAGGGATGTGAATATAACTGTCCTGCATGTTATCATTTGTTTTTCTCCTACTTAGATAATATTATGCATTAAAACAAGTCTTGATTTTGCCAGACCAAAGTAGATTTTCTGTTTATCATTCTTCTCTCTCCTTTCTATTGCACTGGTAAAAACCAGGCCAGAAAAGCCAAGTTATATTAAGTAGTTATATCATCATAAGCTCCCCAAATGTTGATCATCATTTTGAAGTACACTGTTGTAATTTTTACAGAGTCTTGTTTTCCCCTTTAGAACAGTATAAATTTACATTTATTTCTATCTTTGATGTAAATTTTAATTTTTAGTGGAAATGTATTGTAGTTTATAAATAAATATACCTTTATTCCAGGGAAGTAATTTTATTCCAGGTTTTCTTTAAAATATATATATGTGTGTGTGTGTGTATATATGGATTTTACATGATTTTATAAATCTCTGAGGGTATGAAGTTTTCCTCCTATTCAAAAATAAAATGTTTTCCCATTTATTTTTTTCTTTTTAACTTTCCTGAGGAATAACTGATGTTCTTTTTTTCCCCTTCTCTTAGACGTGATTGCTTCATCAAAGGATATTGTACTTTTCTATCAGGAATTGCTCCATCATGAGAAATCTGAAGTTATTTCGGACCTTGGAGTTCAGGGATATTCAGGCTCCGGGGAGACCTCAGTGCTTCTCACTCCGAACCGAACAGGGCACAGTGCTCATTGGCTCAGCACGCGGCCTGATAGAGGTGGACCCTGCCGGAAGAGAAGTGAGTGTCGGTGGAGAACGCTAGCACTTGGCATGACCGTTGACTTATCTTTTTCTAAACTTGCTTCTCCCTGAGAGTCTTTAAATTGTACTGAATTGTTATCCTCGTAAATGAGCACTCCCTGTACTTTGTACTGATGTCATATTAGATGTAACTTAAATAATAACTTACCTTTAACTTTACTACTATTTGAAATCTGAGTTGACAAAACTCTGACTTTATATTTTGTGTGGGCACCCTACAAACTTACTCTTTCTACCTCGTACTGTTTGTAACAGTAGTTCTCAACTGGGGATGCAGTGAAAATTGCCTTTTGAAAAATATGTTTCACCCTCTATCCCATACCAGCTAAATCAGAATCTTCACTTCTGGATCCTGACTATTTTGCTCTCTCTCTCTCTTAAACGGCCTGTCCAGAAAATGCCCAGTCATGTAACATGAAAAATAGAGACATTTATTGAAGAAGATACAAGATACCAGAAACAGTGCACATAGGACAATGACGCCTCTGTCCCCTCCAAGTAGGCACCTTGGGACTGCACATGGCTCTCCCTATTGCCATCAACTGCCCCATTGTATTTTCCTGAATCTCATCAAGAGTGAAATCTGTTCCCTTTCTTAAAAAAGATGATTTTACTTTCAGGAAAAACCAGAAGTCACAGGGTGCCAAATCTGTGCTATAGGGCAGCTAAGTCACCTGCATGATTTGATGTTTCACCAAAACACTGTTCACGAGACATGATACATGAATAGGAGTGTTGTGGCGGCGAAGCTGCCAATCACCAGTTGCCCATAGCTGGGGCCTTCTGAATCATCCCAGTAGTTTCTGTGGAGAAATGTTCAAGCCCAACACAAAATTTGATGCAGATTCATTCCCCTCTCACTCAGTTATTTTGAATGCAACAACCACACAGTACACATGCTCACTCAATGGCATCTATCGTCCCCACTGTCTAGTACAGTGAAGTCGTCATTGTTCACACGTGCGCATTCTAGTCCACTCCTCTTGGCTCCCAGATTATGTTGATGCCATGCAAACCGTTCTTGTTATATTAACAATGGTTGGACTTTTTCTGGATAGACTACAGAAACACGCATACACACACACACACACTCCCCGTATTTGCCATGTATAATGTGCACTTTTTTGCCCAGATTTCTGAGGGAAAAATCAGGATGCGCAACGTACATGGGTAGTACTAATTCTGTATCTATATAAATGTTTCTTCTTTTATTTATGCTTATGTGTTGAAAGTGTAACTCTAGAAAGCAGTAACAATATCCGTTGTTCAAAAATAAATACTAAAATTCCTTTCTAATACAAAAAACAAATATCTAAATATAAATAAATGAAAAATTGAATTAAAAAATTAAAATTAAAGATTTTTTTTCTCCAGAAAGTTGGGGCCCAAAATGTGGGTGCGCATTTTACACAGCAAAATATGGTACATGTTCACACAGGGTGGGGCAAAAGCAGATTTACAGTTGTTTGCATGGAAAATATACCACAAATTAATAATTCAAGAATAAACTTTTTGCGTACTTAAGCTGTAAAGCTACTTTTGCCCTACCCTGTGTATATTTGAAAGCTCTTTGGGTTGATTCTAATATCACCCCTTAATTATATTTTGCTACTAATGTATTTTAGGTGATTACGTTCTTAGTCCTTTTACTCTGTATGATAGAATTCTTAGGAAACCATTGTTACTATCTTCATGTTTTATTGGACATTTTTAAAGAGATCAGGCTTCTTGCTTTTATTTTGCATTTGTAGGCAAAAAGGTCACATTAACTATTTTTCTTGTTAAAGATGGTAGGGTTGTAAGAATTCTCAAATGAAAGTTTGGATTTTAATCTAGAAAAAAATCATTTTTGAAAGCTTTTATATTATAAAAGCATTAAAATGTATTTTATTTCAAGAAATATTATGAATTGTTCTTGAAAGTAGATTGGCTTAGTTTGCTTATGTATTTGCTTTTGAAAGCTTTTATATTATAAAAGAAGCATTAAAATGTATTTTATTTCTAGAAATGTTATGAATTGACCTTGAAAGTAGATTGGCTTAGTTTGCTGTGTGTTTGTTCTGGTGAAAGGTGAGAACTGAAGTCCCGTTGGTGGCAGAAGGCTTTCTCCCGGAGGATGGAAGTGGCCGCATTGTTGGTATTCAGGACTTGCTGGATCAGGAGTCTGTGTGTGTGGCCACAGCCTCTGGAGACGTCATACTTTGCAATCTCGCCACACACCAGGCAAGTGCAGGAGCCCACTGAGCAGAAAATCGCGCATGTTGTCAAACAAGAGCTTGTTTTGCATAGAAGTTTATAAATTCACAAGCTGTAATATTTAAGTATTTTGCAAATTAGATTCTTTGCATTATATATTTATTTATAAAAAATTGTTGGCATAGCTTTAACTGTATTTCAGGATTTTTGTAAAACGTGGTTTTGTCTACTGCACTTGTTAATCAGAATAATTACATGAAAAGAATTCCTGGCCATTCTTGGGTGGTGTAGTTTACCTCTTACCAAAATCTGATCCTGAGTTATAACCTGTATTTCTCAATTAGAAAGTCTTCAAACTGTTTATGTGGCTCAACTTTTCTGTTATGATTGCTGATTAAGTTTCTCATTGATGGTTGGTTAACTTGAGAGTCCCTGAACTACAGGGACTATAGTAATATAACATCACAGTGCATATTTTACGATTACCCGAGGAGATAGATCTCAACCATTAGCCTGTTTCTCTACTCCTGCATAAGGCTGACTTTCTGAATTTCTCATCTTACTTTCGTAATAGCAAGAGTTTCACACTGTTGTTTGATTCTTTTTAAACTTCTTTGATTACTCCCTTAGTTGTGATCTCTTCAACATTGATCGTGCAATAGGAGTTACAGTATTACTAATAATATAATAATAGTAGCTGGTATTTATTCAGTGTTTACAATATGCTAGGCATGTTTTCAAGTGCTTTTCATGCAAAAGTTTATTTACTCTTCACTGCAATCTTAGGCGCTGGATTGTGTTCCCATTCTTTAGAACTAGAGGACGTTGTGGCAGAGGGAGCTTAAGTAACTAGGCTGAAGACATACAGTTATCAGAGGGGATGTGAACCCTGGCCCTCTAACTCTGACACCTTTGCTTTTAGCCATTCCACCTAGTGCAATAATAAATCTTCCTTTTAGTTTACGGTGAGAAATATCAAAGCCATCAAGTAAACTTAATTAGTATTTCTCATATTTAAAAGGCACGTTTCTACTTTCAGAACATTTTATAGCATTTTTTTTTCCTGACTACTGAGCCCCTTCAGTCCATTCATCTAATCAGGTGATGCTGATCCTCCCTAGTTGTGGCTTCTCAGTGTCTGTAAGACAGAATCATGTTCCTTATTTACCTTATGAGACCTTTCACTATTTATTCCCTACATTCTTTTTAGCCTTTCTCCTTCCCCATCATTTCTATGTTTATTGAATAAATTGACATTTATGTGTTTTGTTTTTAACTATTTTGATTAAGGTTGTAGTAACTATTCATTGAGACAGTGGAGTTTTGAAATCGCCCTTATCTTTCTCTGTCTGTCTCAGCTGGAATGTGTCGGGAGTGTAGCCAGTGGTATCTCTGTCATGAGTTGGAGTCCTGACCAAGAACTGGTGCTCCTTGCTACAGGTAAGCTTGTCATTCATCCCCACTCATCTTTATAAAACATGGCTCCTGATATCTTACAGGGTTAAATTTTGGGCTATGTAGGTTTCAAAAAATTTTCCTTGAACAATTATACCAGCATTCTAATTTAGAGAGGGGGGCAATATGGACTTTTATGTGAACCTTATGTACGTAAATAGCTGAGAAGAAGCCCCATGTCAAGAGCTCTTTTTTAAAAAAATGAGAGTCAAAACATTTTGAATGAATTGTGCCTGCCTCGTTCTGACTGTAAACTCCACGCCAGCTCTGTAGCTTCCAGTGCCACTGATACTTATGGCATGGCAAATTCGTTACTTGAAAATGAAGTCATTCTTGTTTGTATCCCTCCAAGGTCAACAGACCCTGATTATGATGACAAAAGACTTTGAACCAATCATGGAACAGCAAATCCACCAGGATGATTTTGGTGAAAGTGAGTGTAACTTGGTTTGAAACATTTCGTGATCTGAAGTTCCTTTCAGGTTTGATCATTTTCTTGCGCACTAATATTCATGTCACAAACCCAAAGAGCTATGAAGTGAAGTCCCGTGTATGAAATACCTGATTGCCGAGTTCCTTCGGCCTTTCAGGTCTGACAGCCGGCCTCGTCAGTGACCTGGGGAATGGAGATCGGTGCTTGCGGCCACCTGGGTAGCTGTCACCCAACACCCAGGGAAGGTTTGGCTGGGGGCTCAGTGAACGGGGTGGTGCACTAGCTGAGTGAGGAGGGCATTCCTGGGATACAGCTTTGGGGAGAAAACGAGAGACTGATATGAATAGAAGGCTGATTTTTAACTTTCGCTGAGCTCTAAACCTCATGCGCTCTTGTTCTACCAGCTCTGAGAAGTCACTTGGGAGAACTACTACTCATTTATTCATTCACAAGTTATGTATTTATTTAGCAATAATTTTTGAGGATGTATGAACCCGGCAGTGTTTGGTGCTGTAGGTAATTTGGCTTTTCTCTTAAGGAACCCCGTTAGTTCAGTAGTAACTTGATGTGCAGGTATTAGGGTAGCATAAGGGGAGGAAGGAAGTAATGGAGAGGAAGGTCTTCCCAGTGAGGCAACTGGAGCTGAGTCCTAGCTGAACTGATGTTGGGTAGGTGACCAAGCAAGTGAACGAAGCCATTCCAAGGCAGGGCCGTCTCGCGGAAGCGTTGGCACATCGAGGCTGGTTCAGACAACTGTGAATACTTAAGCATCGATGGTGCGCGGGACATGAGTATGGAATGAACTAGAGAGGATGGGTTTTAGTTAAGTTTGGTAGGGCATGTGGACATTGAGCTATAGGTGATCAACCATTAAAGATTAGGAGGGGGTCTGACCGAGTGATTGGCGCAGAGGGAAGAGGCAGGGTGACCTGGTCCGAGGTTGCTGTGGGAGTCCAGGTGAGAGAGAGAGGAGGCGCGTGTGGACCAAAAGAGGACCTCAGTTCAGGAAAGATTTGATTCTTAATGAGGATGGGAGTACATTTTTGGAATTATTTGAGAAACTTGTTTGAAATATATGTGCATGGTTCCTCTCCTGCCCTAACTAGTTTGAGAAATGGCAGTTTAGAAAGTGAAATGAGTAGGCTTGTAAGGCAAAGAAGACAGTTTGATGGGACTGCAGTCAGAAGCTCGGGTGGTGGGAGTAAAGATGCCAGAATCGAAGAGGGAAGGTGGGGAAGCACTGGCTTGTAAGGGAAAGGGTGGGTGGTGGATTCTGTTTTGGGCTTGTTTCAGGCCCACGTGGGATCACCGCATGAAGCAGGCACGCGTCAGGGGCTGGATCGTCGGCTTGTAGGAATCTTTACAATCTTGGGAGTAGGTGAACTTGCTCAGGGAGCAGGTGTGGTACTGGAAGAGCATAGATCCAGGGTGGAGCTCTGGGGCCTCCAGCTTTGAGGACAGTCATGGAGACAGCACACCTTTGCATGGGAAAGTACCCTGCGCCTGGCTAATGCCACCGACTTTTTAGTAAGATGCTTAATAGAGTAAGTCAGGGGAGCAAGAGAATCCAGGTTTGGGTCTTATAGCATAGAAATGTCTTTGTTGGTACAAAACAGTCACTTGTGGAGTGGCGAACAGACATTTTTCCTCTAATTCAGAGGCTGACAAACGTACTCTGTAGAGGGGTTTGCAGGCCATATGGTCTCTGTTGCAGCTACTCAACTCTGCTGTTTTAGTGTGAAAGCAGTCGTAGATGATACATAAAGGAGAGACGCAGCTGTGTTTCAGTACCAGCTGATCTGTCAAGGCAGACGCAGGCTGGCGTTTGCCTGACTCCTGTGGTCGCTCCGTAACTTACTGTCGGATCCCACTGGAAAAGGTCTCTTGTTTCACTCCTTGGTCCTTTACCTCTCTGCGGAAACTTCGGAGAAGAAGCCCAGGAGTGTGCACAGGATAGCACTGCTCATTGTACCAGAAGCAAGGTGTGCTCTGAGTACTGTGGTACTTGGATGTGTCAATGCAGAGCGAATAGGAAACGGTCATGCTGACCTGTAGTTGGTAGAAATTACGAACAGCCCCACTTCATCACACGAGAGTCCGCAGTGGGAGGGAAGTATTGGGCCCAGGACCTGGCCAGTGCTTTGAGGGGTGTCCCTGTAGTATTCGTTTGCAGGTGGGTGCCAGATCCTACCTCCAGGAACAGGGGGCTGCATTATTTCAGCAGCTGCAACTTTGTGCTTTATGTAAGGGAAGCATGATTTAGAAAGAGCCTCAGCCTGGAAGGCAGATGCCCTGTGTCCGAATTTTGGCTTCCGCCACGAGGGGGTCTCAGTCTCTGTCGGTGTGAGGGGTTGAATTGCATCATCTGCAGCCCCTTCCACCAATAACCGGGAGGTTGGGAACATTTAGTGAACTGAATGCTTATGATTTTATCCCCAGCTCTTGTCTTGAGTTTCATGTCTTGTTGTCACGGATATATTATGACATGGATATATAAATTCTTAATTGAGGATTCTTAATGAGGATGGGAGTACATTTTTGGAATTATTTGAGAACTTATTTGAAATATATGTGCATGGTTCCTCTCCTGTGTCATTCTTCTTACTTGTAAAGTGGGATGGATTGCTGAGTGTCATCAAGGGAATTTAGAATATATATGATGGCAGTAAAGTTCGGTCCAAAATAAGGGCACTTCAAAGTCTTCCAGATCACTGTGGCATATAGTATGGAACATAGGTTTCATTCACTGCTGGCCAATTTATTGAGAGGTCTCAGGACCCAAGTAGTTACCAGTTTCTGACTTCTTGAAGACTAGAAGTGAAACTGCTTTTATTTCGTTTCGTTTCGCTAACTGGTTGTCTTGCACGTTCTCAATTACTTGTTCTCTAGGCAAGTTTATCACTGTTGGATGGGGCAGGAAGGAGACCCAGTTCCATGGATCAGAAGGCAGGCAAGCGGCCTTTCAGATGCAAATGGTAAGGTTGGTCTGATGGCTAAAGAAACCTGACTGGAACAAATAGGATTTCTGTCACCCACCAGGAGCCCTTAGGTGTCCAGTTAGAGGCTAATAATGGACAGATGTCTTGTGCTTTAGTGAAACTGGAGCTATTTAGAAAACCACAGGGAATGAGTCATCCTAGAAAGATTTTTTCCTTTTTAATACCAAGCTGCTTTGTCATTTTTTCAGTGTACAGAATACTTATAAACAGTATTCAGTTTTAAAAAATGAATCACAGATAGAAATAAAAGAGTCCGTCCCTTCCTGATACGTGTAAGGAGCTGCAGTCCTGCATTCACTGTTGATCATTCACATCCATGTTCTATATATTCCCTACTTATGTAGATATCAGACATTTTTTCTGATTTTTCCTCTTGGGTGAACCTTGTTTTCCTTCTTTCTGGATACATGTTGAAGGTAGAGCGACAGGATTTGTTGATAATAGATCGGGAATGGAGTGTGAGAGAGTGGAATTGAGAATGATTTGGGGCCGGGCAGACGGAAGCATCCTGTGTACATACTATATGAAAAAATTTCCACAAGCTGCCGTTCTAGGATAAAGGAATTAGTAATACACTGCTTGCCATTGACATTTTTCGTCCGTCATTATTTATAGCTGCATTTCGTGTGACTCATACTTCACCAGGAAGCCTGTGTTCTGTACCACGGGGCAGTTTCATTTAGAATAGATTTCGTTAGGCTGCCAGTGTGTTCCTGTCGTGCACACGATACACTAGCACCATTCTGACTTGGCCTGTCACCAGAATGTGATGCTGGATGCTCAGGTGGATTGGTCCCCAACCCCACAGAGTTGGCTTCTGTCTTTGAGGCCTTCAGGATTGAGATGCAAGTGACACTGGAAGCCGTTCTTTTTCTTGGACTGTGAGCACAGAGCTCCTTCATGTTCTGTCGCTGCTTCCTTCATGGCCTCTGGCTCAGCGCTGCTGTGCGCCGCTGTGGAGCTTACATAACAGATGAAACTCTACTCTCGGATGTTTAGACAAACAACAGTTACTTGTCATAGTTACCTGGTGGATTTCTCAGGTCACTTTTTTTTTTAATGGGAAATATTTTCCACTTATTTTCCTTTCTTTTTTTATTGAATTTATTGGGGTGACACTGGTTAACAAAATTATACAGGTTTCAGGTGTACAGTTCTACATTCTCCTGTGGACTGTGGTGCGTGTTCACCGCCCCAAATCAAGTCTCTCTCCGTCACCATTTATCCCCTCAGTTTTTTTATTGTCCCCTTCCCTGTTTTCACTGTCTGGATCTGTAACTCTTTTCCGCTGTTGCTTGGAGGCTGCTTTTTTTTAATGCCCAAAGAAGGATTTTTTTTAAGTTCTTTCTCTTTTATTGATGATTCTGGTTCTAAGGGTCCTTTTATTAAAGAGTTCCTGAGGTTTCTGTGAAGCTGGAATTCTAGATAGCTTAAACCTCATATACTAATTTAAATTTCATAGCTTGCAGCTTGTTTGATTCTGAGCCTTTAAGGGCCCCGGTGACGTTTGTCTTTCCTTGTCTCTTTAGCTTGAGTCTGCTTTGCCCTGGGATGACCACAGACCACAAGTTACCTGGCGTGGTGATGGGCAGTTTTTTGCTGTGAGTGTTGTTTGCCCAGAGACAGGTATGGAAATAAATTTCAGTTAAACAAAAAAATTTTTTGTCTTACTAAGTTTAAAAACTCAGGAAAGTTTTTTCTGTTTCACTGAGGACTTTTATGCTGCGTTAGATGTTAATGAATTTAGAGCTACGATTTCAAAGAGTTCTTTGAGGATGTTTGGTCTAGCCTCCTACCTGTTAGACACAAATTTTTAACAAGATTAATCTAATTGGCTTTGTAAAACAGTTTTTATTAATAAGGAAGGTGTTTGAAAAGTTCTGACTTGACATTTGTCATAATGCTTTAAGCTTTGTTGTTTTTTTTTTGCCTTGTTTTGTTTTTTTCCCCTCTACCTCCTGCACAGGAGCTCGGAAGGTCAGAGTGTGGAACCGAGAGTTTGCTTTGCAGTCAACCAGTGAGCCCGTGGCGGGACTGGGCCCAGCTCTGGCTTGGAAGTGAGTGGGAGAAAGAAACCTTACAACTCCTTCCTCAGAACTTCCTGGAACTGGGGTAGAGGTGGCGGTACCTGTTGAATCTAGGCGTTTATGTAATGCAAAAAGATCATTGTGTTTTTCATTTGGCTGTAAGCCTGTGTGTTTCTTTCTTTTTTAATTCCCTGAATTTTGGCTTTAAATGGAATAGTAGATTGTGAGCTTCTTCACAGATCTCATCATTCCAAGGCCCACAGGTTTAGCAGGTTGTAGGCAGGGTCTCCATGAAGCCATTATATACAAGGGAAAAGGTGTTTTGAAAGGAAGTTGCAGTCAGCACAGCTCTGTGGGCAGTGGAACTTTGGCGAGGAGGACTCGGAAGAGGGCTTCCTTCCTGTGCACGAACTCCCACACTGAGGGCATCTGTTTGCCAAGGAATGTGCAGGCTGGACTCAGGCCTGATTCTCCTCTTGGCCCAGCACCTGTGTGCCGGCCACAGCCTGCCTGTGATGTGCAGCCGCCCTGGTGATAAAGGAATCCTCTCATACCCTGTCTCAGTAGCATCTGTTACGCACAAAGCCACCAGGGCTCTAGGTTTTAGACATCTTGTTTCCCACCAGTATTTGAGTGGCTGTTGGATGATAGAGCAAAGAGAAAAATGTATTTGAATTAAAATTAGTGACAAATGTAACCAAGGTGAGGCGATTGAGAAGGCTTTAAAAACACCTACCTTGAGCATGGAGTATCGGCTGCAGCTGCTTACTTGAGAGGGAAATAGATTACAGTTTCAGAAGACATTATACGTGGAATGGTTTAAATAATGTATTGGTTTTTTAAAAAGCCACCCAGGTACAATCCAAATCTGAGGCCTTGTGGGCTGGCGGAGGCTTTGTGCCAATCAGGAAAAGGCACCCTTTAGTCTGGGTACGTGCAGTCTCACACAGGAGCAACTGCTTACCAACAGACACGTGGAATTTAAAACTGCCTGGGGTGGTTTTTATTTCCTTCCCGTCTTTGCTGAAAAATTCATTTCTCCTCCTTTTATCTTGCTTTAAACTAGCTGGATGCACTTTGCGACCTTTTAACGCTCTTGGTTTACTCTCAGGCCCTCGGGAAGTTTGATTGCGTCCTCTCAGGATAAACCCAACCAGCAGGATGTCGTGTTCTTTGAGAAAAATGGACTTCTCCACGGACATTTCACACTTCCCTTCCTCAAAGATGAGGTTAAGGTCGGTGCTTGAGTTGTTTCACTGTTGCTTTCAGAGGACTTCACACAGCTATAGCGAAGGCGTCTGTTTGATAGGGGTGTGTAGATAGAAGCTCCGGTGTAGAAAGTAATAAAAATAGTGGTTTCTTATAACTGAGGTTTTTTTTCCTTAAAAAAAAAAAAAGAAATTCTTTTCCTTATAGATTTTTACAGTAGAAATGGCATTTCTTTCCTACCCTAAATGAAACACAGACAGGAAATAGACGTGTTAGTTTTTATCGTTTATTTTGACAAAATAGACTGTATTTTGCTGTGTATAATGCCACTTTTTGCCCAAATTTTTGAGGGAAAAATAAGGATGTGCATTATACATCGGTAGTACTAATTCCATATCTGTATCAATGTTTTTAGTTCTTTTATTTATGCTTATGCATTAAAAGTGTACCTCTAGAAAGCAATAATGATATCTGAATGCAAAATAATGCCCTGTAATATGGTAATCGATTTTGTTTCTAAATGTAAATAAAAAAATTGAATTAAAAAATTAAAATGAAAGATTTTTTTCCTAAAAGCTTGGGCCAAACACATGCATACGCATTATACATGGCAAAATACGGTAATTCCAGTGATAACTATGTTTTTCGTTCATAACATTTAAACCTTAAGCAGCTTGTGTACCATTAGGATCGTTGTTGGAGCAGATACTCATCAACTGGTAATCTTAAATATACGAAAAGTTGACAGAAGAGGTTAATGAACTCCCTTGTACCTATTATTTCTAAGATACCAGCATTTTGCAAAATTATTTTTATCTGTCTGCCACTCTGGCCTACACACACAAACAAACATACATGCATTTTTATTTTCTAGGGTTTTTTTTTAATTCTAGAAAATGTATTTGTAACAGTTAAGAACACTTTTCGTTGCATAACCACAATTACATTATCACATCTTGCAAAATTAGTAATCATTACTTAGTATTATCTAATACCCAGTCCGTATTCAAATGTCCCTGATTGTCTAAAATGTCACCTTGCATTTGATTGTTAAGTCTTTTCTAATCTTTAAGCATAATGCATTTTTTAAAGTCCCCTACATATAATCACATATTACACAGATTTGTTTAATGACTGTGTTGGTTAATAATTTACAGCTAGGGTCAGCTCAAGTAGTGGGATGGTTTGGTTTGTGAGAGAGGGAATTCAGCTAACAAAAAGATTTTGAAACAAATACATTGGTAAAGCACAATGACAGGTCTTTTTTCCCTGTTAGGTAAATGACCTGCTCTGGAATGCAGACTCCACTGTGCTTGCAGTTTGGTTGGAAGACCTTCAGAGGGAAGAAAATTCCACTCTAAAGACCTATGGTAAGACAGCTGCATCACCCTGGCTGGTGTGGCTCAATGGATTGAGTGCCGACCTGAGAACCGAAGAATTGCTGGTTTTATCCCCAGTCAGGGCACATGCCTGGGTTGTGGGCCAGGTCCCCGGTAGGGAGTGTGTGAGAGGCAACCACACATTAATGTTTCCCTCTTTCCCTTTCTCCCACCTTTCCCCTTGCTCTAAAAATAAATAAATAGGATCTTAAAAAAAAAAAAAAAGGACAGCTGCATGGTCTCAGCCTCTTGCCCCCTGAAATGTAGTTCAAAATAGAAGGTGTGGTATTGCCCTTATCCCTTCTACTTAGTCCCGTAGTGGAATCTCAGATGGGCCCGTGGTTAGGTTTTGGCTACTTATGATTTCAGTCACGTATCAGTCAGGGGTCTTTAGAGAAATGAATCAGGGCAGGCCAGCAGTCTGGAAATTCAGGTAGGAGTCGATGTTTCAGTCTTGCCTGAAATTGATAGGACAGGCCTCCATTCTGTGGATAGGCAGGATTCTACACTACACTTTTGAAGCAGAATTCCTTTTTCTCTGGGAAACCTTTGCTCTTAAGGCTTTTAATTCATTGGATGAGACCCACCCACATTATGGAGGATGATCTGCTTTATTTAAAGTCGACTGATTGTATATGTTGATCACATCTACAGAAGACTTTCCCAGCTGCATCCAGAGTACCGCTCAAGCAAACAGCCTGCCACCATAGCCTAGCAAAGCTGACATGTAAAATTGACCATTACAAGTACATACATTACAGTACTTTCTTAGATGATATTACTACAGAAAATCAAAACATTGACCAAAGGACACTGGGGAAGTGAAAGAGAAATTGGATTAGATATAAGCATCTTCTCTATATCTTTCAAGTTGCGTAAATAGGTGTTTTTTAGTGTATATGTAATAGGTGAAACCATTAGAAAATAAAGATGAGAAGGAAAAAGTTAATCCATAATTCTATCACTCTAATAATCACTATTAAAATTTTCTCATCTTCCAGATTTTATGCGTTTATCTGATTATAGCTATAATCTCATTTTTGTTACATACATAGGTATGATACATGCAGTTTTATAACTTACATTTTCACTGTCACAAACATATTTCCATTTCAGATATCCATCTGCATTATTTAAATTGCTGTATGATATTCATTTGTGCCACAGTTTATTAAGTCCCATTCTGTTAGACATTTTAAGGTTTTGTAATTTTTCATTATCAGCAGTAATGCACTGAACATTTTTTTTCATAAATCTTTTCATTTGCTTGATTATTTCTAAGTGGCTTTCAAACCTTTTAATCAGTAGAGCTTTTTATATTTAACTCAAATGTTATTAGGAAGCTCATTCATTCATTTGACCCAGTGGTTTACAACCCTGGCTGCACCTTCAGAAAAAAAAAAAGCCAAAACCGTTTCCAGGGCTCACCTCATGGGATTCATTGTGTCGGAATGCAGACTGTCCATCAGTATTTACTTTTTTTCCTTTTCAAAGGCTCCCAGCTGATTTGTAACGTGCAGCCAGGGTTGAGAACTGCAGGGGTCAAGGGCAGGTACTGTGACATGCTCAGAAACGTGTTGCACGAGCTCGTGGCCTGACTCCCCAGCTCACTGCTGGGGAGAAGCATTGTGATAGGTGGCTGGGAGAACTGGGTTAGATTTGCCCTGATTGAGGAATTAGGGATTAGTGAGCAAGGAGATGTTTAAAGAAAATAAATTTCTTAAAATCATTGAGATCTTCATGTATGTGTTTCATCTGTTCAATTAAGTTTGGTTTTGATGTGATTAGTTCTTTTTTTTAGCATTACTGAGATATAATTGATATGTAACATTGTGTAAGTTTAAGATGGACAGTGTATGATTCGATAACATGTATATATTGTGAAATGTTTACCACAATGAGGTTCTCCTCACATAATTACCAGTATTGTTGTTATGGTAAGAACATTTAAGATCAACTCTGATAGCAACTTTCCAGTACATGATATTGTATTGTTAGCTATGGTCACCGTGCTGTACATTACATCCCTGGGACGTATTCCTCTTGTAACTGAAAGTTTGTACCCTGTGACCAGCATCTCCCCATTTCCCCCACCTTCAGGAGTAGGCCTTACTCTTTTAATAAATGTTGGAAAAGATAATGGCTTGCTAATCTCCTCGCACAGCTGAATCGGAACTAATGCCAGAGAGCCTTGCACGTAATTGCATGCGGAGCACCTGGGAGAAAATAACAAGCATCTTAAGCTTAGTAGAACATAGCAGTGCTAGTCAGCACTTTTGGATTAAGTGTTTTAATACTTTTAATGTCACTTTTCTTCTTTCTAAAACTTTATGAAAAAAAACAACTCACTAAAACACTGTCTTCTCCTAGCAGCCTTCCATCCTCATTAATGGAGAGCTGCTTGAAGAAGAAACGATTGCCCCCATGCCCCTCTAGCAGGTGGTACGAAGTCTAGACCTCTGGCCTCTGAGGACCTTCCTTTCATTTTCCCTTGCAGTTCAACTCTGGACTGTTGGAAACTATCACTGGTATCTCAAGCAAAGTCTACCCTTCAGCGCCTGTGGGAAGAGCAAGATTGTATCTCTGATGTGGGACCCGGTGACTCCGTACCGGCTGCACATTCTGTGTCAGGGCTGGCACTACCTCTGCTATGACTGGCACTGGACAACTGACCGGAGCTCGGGAGATAGTTCCAGTGACATGGCTAATGTGGCTGTCATCGATGGAAGTAAGCAGCTGGGAAAGGTGTCAGTGACCCAGTGCCTGCAGATGTGGTGGTTTGATTAAAGTAGTGGGGACTATTTATTGAGTTGGTGGTTTTGGCTGTTTAGTTTATTTTTACTTATTTGGGTTTTTTTTGTTTGTTTGTTTGCTTTTTATGGAAATGCCCATAGATGGGGCATGTACTCTCCTGAGGACCATGGTCCCTCCTCTGCACACCCACCCACCACCCCAGTTCCTCATTGCATCCATGGCCTTCACATATTTACTGGGCTGACCTTTGAAGACACTGAAAGTTTTGACCCTGGGCAGAGGGGACACAATAGTGCTGTGGCTGTGGCTGTGGGTGTGTGAGCCTTGTCTTTTGCCCTGACTTAGATTTGCATTGACCCTGGTACCATCCGCCCTGTGCTGCTTTGTTTTCTGATAAAACACCTGTCAGCCACATACCTCTCCACTTTGTTAGTTTGAGTCACTGGCATCTGTCTACTGTGAAGGTTGGCTGGTGTTCTATAATCAGATTGAGGGTTTTTGTTTTTGTTTTTGTTTTGGTGAGGGGGGGAAATTGGGGAGAGCAGCAGTCACCTGAGTAGGCAGTTTGCTTTTTGCTGATAACAAAAAGGAAAACTTGCTTCTAAGATTGTAATGTGAGTTGATATATTAATTCATGTTCTCCGTGGTTATAATACTGATTTAATAATGATGTGTTCTGTATAGAGGACTTAATCATATATGCCTTATTACCAAAGCTATGCAGCGGGAAGTGCTGGAAGGAATTTCGACATATTGATTCCCTTGCTTTAGTCTGACTGGGTTGCCAGCTAGAGCTAGAACTCTGACCTCCCAACTTTGTCCTAGCCCCTGGCCCTTGAAACCTCGGAGATCAGAGATGGACTTCTCCAGGTCTGGAGGTGACAGTAGCCAGATAGAGACAGAGTCCATGTTACTTCCTTACCCCCCTTAGACATTTAAGCTAATTCATGATAAAAACACCGAAAATTATTTTAAAGAATTGCTGTGTATGTCCTACCACCATTATTAGCGCGTGTCATTGTGCTGTTTTGATGCCTTATTTTACCAATTGAATGTCCATGGGTGTCTAATCCTCCTTCTGTTCCTCTCTCACTTGCAGACAGGGTGTTGGTGACAGTCTTCCGGCAGAGTGTAGTTCCACCTCCCATGTGCACCTACCGCCTGCTACTCCCGCAGCCTGTGAATCAAGTCACGTTCTCTGCACACCCTCAAAAGAGTAATGACCTCGCTGTCCTCGATGCCAGTAACCAGGTTTCTGTTTATAAGTGTGGTATGTTCACAACTGTCTCAGCTGCTCTGAGTCAGGTTCCTTCTCTAAAAAGCAGGTTTAGTGTGGTGTTGCTTTCCCTCCCATGTTTCTAAAAATTTTGAAGTTTGTAATTAATATCTATATCATTATGATATTGATTGGGTTGGCCAAAAGCCTATTCCTTTTTTTTCTCTATGATGGCTCTAGCAGTGCTTAGTTGTCATTAACTTCATTTGAGACAATTTTGTTAAATGTATTGTGACAGCTGTCATATCAGCGTGCATTAAAAAAAACTTAATCAAAATTGGTGAATTTTTGTGCAGCCATTTTAATATGGAAGATGGAAGAAATGCGCAACATTTTTGGCATGTTATGATTTATTATCTCAAGAAAGGTAAAAACTCAACTGAAAAAAAATGATTTGTGCAGTATATGGAGAAGGCGCTGTGACTGATCGAACATGTCAAAAGTGGTTTGCGAAGTTTCTTGGTACTACTCACATTTTGGCCAAGTAATTCTTTGCTGTGGGGCTGTCTTACACATTGGAAGATGTTTAGCAGTACCCCTGGCCTCTACCTACTAGAAGCCAGTAGTGGAAGGTAGCCGACATACTCAACACATCCAAATCAATAAAGTTATGAAAATGAAAAATGTTTCTTATTTTACAGAAAAAAAATATAATGGACTTTCTGGCCAACCCAATAATTTGTCTTGTGGGATTTTTTTCAAGGGGGTTTTAGTATTACTCTGGATTATAAGAGCTATTCCTTTTGTTTTATTGAAGACTCAGTTATTTAAAGAATAACATTCAACCCTGCAAATAAGATGGCATGTTAATTCAGTTTCCATCGCCTTTGAACGTATTTTCAGCTGATCTCACAGTCCTCCTGGGAGCTGTGTCACAGGTGGAGTTTTTCTTTTTTATAGATGAAGGAACAAAATGCCAGAGGGCTTACAGTTGGCCAGAACAAGAACGGGCACCCCAGCTCAGGTGTTCTAGCTTCTCATTCAGTGGTCTCCCGCAGCCCCATTGCTCTGTTTCTAGTCGCTCTCCTGATAGCTTGAAAAAATCTGAAACCCGTTTTTAGTTGCGAGTTCTGTGGTCATGGAATTGTACTGGCAAATGGCACTGGTGACCTTGTTTTCAAATAACTGCCGAATTCTCAGAAATAACCTAGATAGCTGCTAGGAGAGAATAGTCAAAATTAACTGTTTATATTGGAATTCTGTTCTTGGTCATCAGCTTTTCTGCTAAATCAACAACCTACTGTTTATACTAATACTACAGCAGGTCCTCATTTCGTTTGGTGTCGTTTTCTTACACTGTTCATGAGATACTAACTCTTGTTTATATCAGTTAGCCTGATATAAAATGGATTTCATTGTATGTCGTTATGCTTAAAGTCACAGAACCTACCGACGGCGTCTAAGTGAGGACTTAAGGACTTGGCTTTGACTTCAGCTTCTCTGATTTTAGTTTCACTCTATAAAATGCTATAACAACCCTCCTTAAACTTTTTATTTTTTAATAGCTTTAAAAATAATAGTAATGTGTTCATTGTTAAGGCAAATCAGAAAAAGCAAAAATTAACCGCTTTTCAAAGTGGATTTTCTATCAACCAGCAATATCATAAGTAAACTTGATTATCATTATACTTGACTACTGTTTGGGTATCTTATTGCTGCATTTGTGAGATTAAAAAAGATCAGATGTAGAGTAAACTTTTGTGGTGCTGACTGTGTGATAGTAACGAGTTTGGATATCATTTTACAATATACAGAATATTTTATTCTACATTCACTTAAAAAATAACTTTATACCACTCACCCATTTAAGGTGTACAATTCTACGAGTTTTGTAACTGTCACCACAGTCAATTTTAGAACATCTGTTTTCCCACAAAACGAAACCCTGTGGCACCCTGCATTTGTACTAATAGCCCCCTGTGATCAGACAGGGCAGGCGGAGAGCTCCGCCTTTGGAAGATTTGTCAGGTGTCAGGATGTGGGCAGGCCGTGGCTGTGGGTACCTGAAAGCTGACGTATCAGCCGGGCTGTGGCAGAGCATCTAGGCAGGAGATGGTGACAGCTTGAGCCAGGGGAGTGTCTGCAGAAATTCAAAGAAGAAAAAGATTCTACAAATTCAGGAGCTGAAAGCCTTTGAGAGGTTAAGGACCATGCTGTAGAGTGTTTGGATAGAAGAGTCTTGAAAAAGGTTGTGGGAGTTTTCATTAAAGCATAGGATTTAGAGATCAGCCTTTCAAACGTGGAATAGTTTCAGGCGAGGGCGCTGGTGTGGATCACGCACGTGGAGTTGGAGTTGTTGAATGCCAGTACTGGGCACTGCTCACTGAGCGGGGGTATGGGGAGGGCGTGAGGATAAGGGCCGACAAGGAAAGGTGGCTTTTGCATTTAGGGTGATCAGCAAGCCTCTCTGTGAAGGCGACATTTAAGCAGAGACCTGGCTGGAATTGAAGAGGGAGCCATGCAAGCACCTGGGGTAAGAATGTCCAGGTGTAGAGGACAAAGCAACCGCTAAGGTGCTGGTCCTTTGTAGGAAATAGCCAGGAGTTCAGGGCGGCTGTGGCAGAGCAGGTTGGGGGGGAGTGGTGGGTGGGGTCAGAGGTGACAGGAAACAGCTCTTGATGCCCTGAAAGGCTCTGGTAAGACGTTAGTGTTCATTCTGGTGAGACAGGAAGATACCGGAGGGTTTGGAGCAGATGGGTGTGGTGTTCCGACTCAGTGTTTTAAAGGCTTGTATTGGCTGCTGTGCAGTGAATACATTGAATCAAGAATGGAAAGAGAATGGCTTTTGATCAAGGATGTGAGGTTGGTGAGGGGTGGTTGTGGAACAGCGGGAGGAAATAGCACTGGGGTGAGAGGACAGTCCCCCCTCGGGTGTTGCTGGGGCAGGTGAGGATTGTGACCTATGTAGTATGAACGGAAAAGCAGATTTTGATTAAGCCTGAAAGGAAGGCAGAGATTTTAAAAAGAGATTGAGATGTGATTTTTTTCTAGATTGCTTTTAAGATTTTATTTATTTCTAGAGAGAGGGGAAAGGAGGGAGAAAGAGAGGGAGCAAAACATCAGAGTGTGGTTACCTCTCACACGCCCCCAACTGGGGACCTGGCCTGCAACCCAGGTATGTGGCCTGAGTGGGAATCAAGCCAGCGACCCTTTGGTTCACCTGCTGGCACTCAGTCCACTGAGCCACACCAGCCAGGGCTAGATTGCTTTATTTGTAAAGTAGCTTGACATCTAGAACCCCATAGCCTTAGTATCAAGAGGCATGTTTGTAGTTTACCATGATAGCATTTGCAATTTTGTTTTCTAGGCGATGGTCCAAGTGCAGATCCTACCGTGAAACTGGGAGCTGTGGGTGGAAATGGATTTAAAGTTTCCCTTAGGACACCTCATCTGGAAAAGAGATACAAGTAGGTGGTTCTTAATTAGAGATACAAGTAAGTGGTTCTTAGGAGTAAATTTACGTGGCCGGTACCCTGTGCCTGCTGCTGAGTGGAACAAGTAGATCCAACACAGGGTGCTGGTTTTTCAGCCTTTTTGGGGAAGGTACTTACTTGTATATTCCGAACGTTATATGCTGATGGGTGGCAGGAGAGCCCGAGTAATAAACCAGCCTAAAACCCATCCCCTCGACAGCCCTTGGTTCTCCAGGGAAAAATCCCAGGGGAAGGTGGAGAGGAAGGTGACGGGGCGGAGCTGCACTCACCCACCTCAGCGAGGGTGTCTAGGTTGTTAACATATGGCCGACCTACTGCAGCCCGTCTGTGCCTCGCCCCACACTCCGAAACCCCGGGTGCTCTCGGGTTGGAAATCAAAATGCATTTTCCCGTGGAAATAATTCTAGAAATGATTGGGTATAATTGAATACCTCAGGAACACTATAGACATTATAAAATGACCCAGAGGCCAAATTATTAATTATAATGCTATTTCTGTAAAAATCCAGGATTTGAGTCTATTGTGTTTGATAAACCCATGTTCTTAATTACTGCACTCTTCTGCCTCCTGGGAGCATTTATTTGTAAATTAATAAGAATGATAAATTTACTAGAACAAATAACTGAGCATTTTTTTAAATATATGCAGTACGTTTCATAAGTGTACAACATGTATGTACCTTACCGGTACACGATTTGGAGGCTACCTATATAATGCTTAATAATTTTCAAAGAACATTGACCTGGATGATTTTATTTCACAGGCTTGAAACTACGAGAGGACAGAAAGTACAAGGCAATTTAGAATATAGTTTCATTATTTTAGAATCCGAGAGGATAGCTTCCAGTCATTTAGGGACAGTTTCGTGAAGGACATGAATCCGTATCTTAATCCTATAGGAAGGGCCAGGTTAGGACTGGCAGAGAGGGGCTGAGACATCAGGTATGGCACGCAGCAGAGCGCTGGTGAGAGCCGGGTGGGGATGCCCCTGTGTGGGGCTGACTGCTGCGGAGAGACTGCGCCCTGGAGAGCTGCGCCAGGAAGACCAGGCGTGTGACCCGGCTCCTTCTGTGTGCACCGAGGGCTTGCTGTTCAGCTCAAAGGAGGGAGGTAGCCATTAGGAGCTCCTGCCTGAGGTGGCGAAAAGCACTCTCCCCTAGTGTACAAATGTAGAAGGAAGACGTCAGAGGCAGGGAAACTCGCTCTCAAGCTACTGTGAGATGCTTAGAAAAGGACCTATTCTATTGAGATCCCAGTATCTGCTGCAGTTTGGGTGGAGCTCTGGTAAGTGGGGACAGTGGAAAGCCTTGGGGGTTTATTAGTGCAGGGTTGGCCTGGGGCAGGTGATTTTCTTGCGTGGTCAGTTTCATGAAGTGTTCTCTTCAAGTCTAAAGATCTCAGAGTATGAGAAACAACATTAAATAAATATAAAACACGTTTTAGAGCCAGACAGATGTTATCTTTGCATTTTTTTAGTATTTGATATCACTTCCAGGCTTTGTCCTTCCAAATAATTAGGTGTTGACTTTGTACAGGGCAGTTTATTCTTCCTTCATTCAGGAAAATCTCAGCGGTATTAAAGTTTTATTCACGTCTTGGATATTCTTCAATATTTAAAACAGAATTCAGTTCGAGACTAGTGAAGATCAAGAAGTAAGTCCATTGAAGCTCAGCTTTCTCACCTGGATCCACGAAGACGTCTTCCTGGCTGTAAGCCACAGCCATGCCAGCCCTCAGTCTGTCATTTACCATCTGACTGTGGCCTCTTCCGAGACAGATGACGAGCAAGGACAGCTCACTGTTAGGTATTACAGCCCTTTCCTGTATTTCATGTGTTACTGGATGGAGTTATGCTTTATCTTTGTGAGGATAGGACTTTTTTGGGGGGGGCTTTAGTGAGCTAAGTTGAGGGGCTTTCCTGTTAGATGTAGTTAGGAAGAGAGGTTAAGGCTAGTTTTGAGTCACGTCAAAATATAGGCTAAAAATGTATCAAGAAGTGGTGAAAAATAGGACAGATACCAGGAGATGAGGCGAAACGTTTTAAGATGTGTTAAAAAAGTGTCTTTTTAAAGATTTTATTTATTTCTAGAGAGAGGGGAAGGGAGGGAGAAAGAGAAAGAAAAAAATACCGATGTGAGAGAAAAACATCAATTGGTTGCCTCTTGTATGTGCCCTGACTGGGAATCAAATTGGTGGTGACCTTTCACTTTGCGGGACAATGCCCAACCAACTGAGCGACACTGGTCAGGGCGAGATTGTTGAAATTTTTCCTTGAGTATCAGCGTAGATTCCATCAGGGTAATTGGTAGCCCATGGGAATTAGTCACTAATTACCCTTGTTAGTTATTAAAATCAGCTATAAGATTTATTTCTGTGTGCTGCATTTTGATGTCTGGCCTCCTCCTCTTTATGTTCTGTTTGGCACTTGAGTACATTTACCATTGGAAAGTTTCCTCTATTTTTCTTTGCTAAAATTTCACTGCTTCCTGACCCTGAGTGTTTCATTTTGGTTCCTGACTGCATCTTTGTCACAGATTTTAGTTAATGAAAGCTGTTCTCCGTAATGCCAGTCCCGTTGTGCGGTAGATAACATTGTGTGGATGGCTCTGGGACATCCTCAGGTTTCCAGTGTCAAAACTTGGCACCTTGGACATACACGGATTTTGATCTCCAGCGTCATTTGTAATTAAAGAGCTGGTTAGATTTAAACCCTGAAAACCTTTGTTGTAAAATCAGGACCCTTTCGTTATTGTATACATAGAACATATCCCAATGTAGTCATTAAGTCCTAATCTTTGACTCATAATGCTTTACATTTTTATTTTATTTTATTTTTTAAGTATATTTTATAGATTACCCTATTAACAATTGTCCCTTTTTTTTTCTTCTTTATTCCCCTCTGCCCTGCACCCTCCCTCCCACCAGCAACCTTCCGCCTTAGCTCATGTCCATGGGTCCTACATATAAGTTCTTTGGCTTCTTCATTTCCTATGCTATTCTTAACCTCCCTCTCTCTATTTTGTACCTACCATTTATGCTTCTTATTCCCTGCACCTTTTTCCCCATTCCCCCGCCCCTGATAACCCTCCATGTGATCTCCATTTCTGTGATTCTGTTCCCGTTCTAGTTGTTTGCTTAGTCTTTGTTTTTAGGTTCAGTTGTTGATAGTTGTGAGTTTGTTGTCATCTTACTGTTCATAGTTTTGATCTTCAATGCTTTATATTTTTAAAAAACTTTTTGTAAATATGTCTGGATGCAGAAAGTGATGTAGCTACAAGTAACACTTAAAGATAACCAGGGATTTACTTTTGAAAAACAGAACAGTTTCAATTAGAAATGCCTAAATTATGCCAGTTTCTACTTTTCAAAATTTAAAATTCTGTGTAGGAGAAAGAGCTAGGTGCAGTCATCTCACTTACTGTAAAGGACTGAGAAGCCATTTAAAATGTTTTTTTGTTGCTTTGATTTTTGTTTCTCAAAAAAGACTGTTTTGTTCATACAAAATATCCGTATATTTGAGGACTATAAAATCTCACAATTAGGTCTTAGCTCTTAATAGCTTATATTTACTACAGTTTGTGTTTTGTTAAAGGACTCTTCTTAGTGCTTTACCTAAATTAACGCCCTTATTTCTCACAATGCTCTTAGGAGTATGTGCTGTTAGCATTTTACAGCTGAGAGAGGTAAGGTACAGAGCACTCAAGTTACCTGAGATCACAGGTGAAGCCAGGATCCAGGCCCAGCAAGTCTAGTTCCAGAGCCTGTCCCCTTAATTTACAGATGATTTACCCTCACAAAATTTGGGAGTTTTGGGGTGTTTTATAGATTGGTTAAAAACTCTTTGAATAAATGTTAGCCTTGGCACCATTTGTTTTTATCACTACCTCTTCTGCTTCCTTTAAAACACATCTGGTCTCTTTTCATTGACTCAGGTAAAAACATAATGGCAGTAGCAGATTCCCCTCTTCCCATTAATGAAGACCTACAGAGCTCCGGGAGTGAGTAGGATAGTGATAGAGAGTGCGCTGTTTTCCTGCAGGCTCACTGCTTTATTAATGCAGTTTATATTTTAAGAAGAAAGAATTAATATTGATATCAGGCATGTCTAATGAAGGCAATAAATTATAAGTTGCAATAAGTTATAATCAGGGGCTGCCAGGATAGGAGGGATGTCTTTACAATGTAGGCACCTGGCTTATTTGTATTGTGAAAAATAGTGTGATGTGACAGGTAATTGCTTTATCTGGGCTTGTGATTGCAATAGTTTATCATCGTGTGTGTGTATATGTGTTATGTGTGAATTGTATTAAAATAAGCAAAGCAGCACCAAAAGGAAATTGCTTGTTTCTTTTTTTTGTTTTGCAAAAATAGTGAAATGTCACTGTTTTTGAGAAAAATGGTCTGTTCACATCCCGTTCCTCCCTATTTTTACTTTGTCAGTTCATCTGTGACCGTGGATGGGGTCATAATCAGTCTGTGTTGCAATTCCAAGACCAAGTCAGTGGCATTACAGCTGGCTGGCGGCCAGATACTTAAGTACCTTTGGGGTGAGTATCAAAGTGTTAGGAAAGCATGTTTCTCATTTATATGGATGTTTAATTCTTGAAAACATGACTTGTATCTTACCCGTGCCACATCGATTGTTAGAGCCTTTAGCTACTCTGGGAAACCCAAAGCAGTAGCTTGGGATGGGCATGTGTTTTCCGCCTCTGTTTTCTCATGTAATGAACCGAAGTACTCTAATGAGTTTCCAGCATACATTTGGAAAGTAATCCAGATTGCATGTTAAGCGTTTTAGGAAGTTTAATCCGACAGTTTTTTACAAACCTTATCTGCCAATCCTGCAGAGTCCCCCTCTGTGGCTGTTGAACCCTGGAAGAACCCAGGTGGATTTCCTGTTCGATTCCCTTACCCATGTACACAGACTGAATTGGCCGTGGTTGGAGGGGAGGTAAGTGAACTCAGGGCAGAAGAATTTATCAGTTAAAGTAGTGACCCAGGATCTGATAGCATCAGGCGGGAAGGGTGTGAGCTTTGGACATAGACCTGGGTCTCACTGACTCTTAAGGTGACAACGAGAAGTTTCCCCTTTTCCTGATCCTCAGTTTCTTCATCTATGAAATGGGATTAAGAGACTGCCTGGCATGCAGTAGTTAGTTGATTCCTTTCCTTGGAGGTATAAATTTAAAAATAGAAGAATGCAGTAATATTCTTAACAGCATCTCAGGTGGGTCTAATGTAGAGCCACAGTAGAGAACTACTGAATTTTGTCACATCTTTTATTAAAAACTGACTTGTGGACTTCTGGTCAAGACGGCGGCATAGGTAAACAAGCTCACCTCCTTGCACAACCACATCAAAATTACAACTAAAATATTGAACAACTGTCACTCAGAACCATCAGAAATAGAGTTCAATGGAAGTCTGACAACTACAGAATTAAAGAAACCGCATCTGTCCAGACTGGTAGGAGGGGTGGAGATGGAAAGTGCTGGTCCCACATTCACGTATGGTGGATAAAACTTCAGGAGGGATATCTCAGGACTGAGGAGTCCCAGCCCCACACCAGGACCCCCGTTCCAGGGCTCCAGTGCCAGGGAGATGAGTCCCCATAAATGCTGGCTGCAAAAACCAGTGGGGATTGAATCCGTGGGAGAAACTTCTGGAGTCCCAAGCAGTTCCACTTAAAGAACCCCACATGGACTTACTCGGACTCACTCCCTCTGAGCCCCAGCACCAGGGAGGCAGCTTGAAGAGCACCAGTGGCATATTGGGAGAGACTAAAGTGTCTGGCATTAAGGCTAGAGCCGCAGAACAGCTTTCTTCCAGACAGAAAGGCCGGCAGGGGCTATTGTCTTTTTTCTGAGCCCTCTGACAGAGGGACAGAGCTGGCAGCTGGGTGCAATATCTGAGACTCCATCAACTTGGCTAACACTGTCTGCCTCACCCTGGAGATCCCCTGAGGCTCTGTCCCACCCAGCTAACAGCCCCATCCAAACTGTTAACTGTAACTTTTCCATGTGAATGGCTAGTCTTGGCTCATGGTTCACAACTTTCTAAATCTCATCAAACAAGCAACAGTGGGCCTCAGTAACCCCTCATACCCCTCACCTCTTGCTAAGTGGCTGCAAGCCCAGCACTAGCAGCAGCCAGCCTAGATTCACAGCTTGGCTTTCCCTGGGAACCTCCAAGCCCTGCACAAGTAGCAGACACCTCAGATTGCTTACAGCCCAGGCAGGGTGGCCCCAGGCAAAACACAGGTTGGGGCTGACCTTGACCAACACCACCCAGGAAACCCTAGAGCCAGTGCACCCAGTGGATAGACACAGACCACATCGAGCAGCAGCACCCTGGTGCCACACAGCTTATTCCCCACAGAGGGCGGAGGTTGGTGGACAGTGGTCACAGCCAGTCCTTGTAGCTGACTGGCCTGGGCTGCATTATTTGCCTTTGAGAAAAATGTTTAGGCAGGATTGGCTTGAGAATTATGGTTACCCTTTTATGCATTTACTATTTAGTGAGCACCTCCTCTGTGCCTGTCCCCATCATAGCCGTGTTTAGAGCAGAAAGCAATGGATCTGCTGTGTTCTATGCAGATCAGACCACTTAAGGAACAGGAGACTCCATTGGGGGTAGTGGGTCATGTCACTGGCAAACTCAAGCACATCCAGAGGGAACCCAGGATGGTAAATGTCTGGGCCACACCCCTATCTCACGTTTTCCAAAACTTAAGGCCTAAAGGTAAGGGCAATTCAGGGTATGGGAGATGTCTTATTTTGATCTAACTAGAATCTTTTACCTCCTTTTTCTAGTAACTAATTACCCTGCTTTGTAGAAAAGCTGCTCCTTGCGCATTCCTTGTGATTCTGGAAGGGCTCTCAGTTGTAGTACTGTGACCTCCAGCAGACCAATCAAAGCCCTTCCCTGGGACTTTAGCCTTTTTCCCTTTGGCTTGTGAGTTAAAGGCTGTGTTTCAGAGATGGCGGCACTCATATCCCCAGCCATTAGGAAGAACTTGAAATAATTAATCAAACACACAAATAGAAGACAAGCTGAGAAGTGCAGAGATGGAGTGTAACTGGAGCCAAGACAGTCATGCACCACTAAATGACAGGGATACATTGTGAGAATTTCTCTGTTAGTTTCATTGTGCAAACATCACAGTGCACTTACACTTAAATCAAGCACAAGAGCAATGAGGCAATCAAGAGACAAGGTAAACAGACGTACGACGCTGCTGCTGGCCTGAGGTGGCACACTGGCGTACAGCGAACTTTCTTAAGTAGCAAGAGTACACTCTAAAATAACAACAAAAAGTAGAGTAAATATATAAACCAGTAACATAGTCATTTATTACCATTATCAACTACTATGTACTGTATGTAATTATATGTGCTATACTTTTCTACCACTGGCAGGGCAATAGGTTTATCAATATCAGCATCACCACAGAACATACAGTGTGTTATACTACGATGTTAAGACAGCTACGATATTACTAGACAATAGAAATTTTCAGCTCCGGTGGTCAGTAGTCACCGCCAAACCTTGCAGCTGACTGGCCAGGGTAAAATGTGCTAACAGCAACCAAGGCTTCACTACAAGACTAGGGTGTAGTCAGCCCACATGCAGGGCACACCTCGAGTACCCAGCATGGGTGATGAGGACGCCGTACCATTGGACCTTGGAGGACACGTACTACATTAGGCCACACTACCAAGACACAGTCAAAGCAGCTCAACCAAATACATAAAAACAAACACAGGGAGACTGCCAAAACAAGGAAAGAAACATGACCCAAATGAAAAAACAGATCAAAACTCCAGAAAAAGAGCTAAAGAAAATGGAGATAAGCAGTCTATCAGATGCAGAGTTCAAAATGCTGGTTATAAGGATGCTCAGGGGACTCAGTGAGGACTTCAACAGTATTAAAAAGATCCAATCAGAAACGAAGGATATACTAATCGAAATAAAAAACAATTTACAGGGAAACAACAGTAGAGTGGATGAAGCCTAGAATCAGATCAATGATTTGGAACGTAAGGAAGCAAAAAACATCCAATCAGAACAGCAAGAAGTAAAAAGAATCCAAAAAATGAGGACAGTGTAAGTAGCCTCTGGTACAACTTCAAGAGGTCCAACATTCACATCATAGAAAAGTTAGTTACCTGCAGGCGAGTTCCCATAAAGACTGTCAGCTGATTTCTCAAAAGAAACCTTGCAGTCTAGAAGGGGTGGCAAGAAATATTCACAGTCATGAGAAGCAGGGAACTTATAGCCAAGATTGCTATACCCAGCAAAGCTCTCGTTTAGAATTGACGGGCAGACAAAGAGCGTCACAGACAAGGAAAAACTAAAGTTCATCATCAGCAAACTGTTATTGTGTGAAATATTAAAGGGACTTATTTAAGATGAAGATCAAAACTATGAGCAATAAAAGGGCAAAAAATTCATATCAACAATTGAACTAAAAAACAAGTAAGCAAACAAGAACAGAGACAGAATCATGAATGCAGAGAGTATTTTGATGGTTGTCAGATGGGACGGGGGTGTGGGGGAATGGATGAAGAGGTGAGGGGATTAAGAAGTACAAATAGGTAGTTGCAGAATAGCCATGGGATGTAAAGTATGGGGAATGGAGTAGCCAAAGAACTTAAAATGTATGACCTGTGGACATCAACAAAGGAGGGGACATCGCCAGGGGGAGTGGGGGGTGTTGAGTAGAGGGAGGCAAAGGGGGAAAAATCAGGACTACTCTAATAGCATAATCAATAAAATATAATTAAAAAAATAAAGTTAACGAAAGAAATGACAGGGCTTGCTGCTGAGTTGGATGGCATCATCCTCCATTTAGAACTGGATCAACCGCATCTGTATCTGTATCCTCTTCTGAATAGAGACTTTGATGTGAAATCACCGATCAGTAGAAATGTGCAATAGAAAAGTTAGGTTTAACTAGCTTGCTTAGAATTGTTTGTAATTTCAGTTTCATTTCTTTGCAGGAGTGTGTCCTTGGTCTGACTGACAGGTGTCGCTTTTTCATCAATGACCATGAGGTATAAAGGTTTAGTTTGGTGCCGGATCCTTTTCAGTGTTGCTTTCAAGTAATGAAGCTAAATTTCCCCTTGCTTCCCTTGCTCTGTTGTAGGTTGCTTCAAATATCACATCATTTGCAGTATATGATGAGTTTTTGTTGTTGACAACTCATTCTCATACCTGCCAGTGTTTTTGCCTGAGAGATGCCTCATTTAGAGGTAAGTTTTCAGTGTACAAAAGAAAATAGTCCCTCTTCTAATATCTTTTTTCCTTTGAAGTCTTGATGACTTTCAAGTCCTTCACCTACTCTGACTTTTGATCCTGGAGTCCTAGACTGGGGAGAACCATCAGAGTTCGATTACCTAGTCCCTAATTTCAAAGCAACACCGCAGTGAAATCATTCTATACCAGTTAGCCAAGGCTTCCAGAGAAGGCAGTCCTTCCTTTAGAAGAATACTCTAAAGTTAAACAAGAGTCTTTCAGGAAATTTTATTATATAACTAATTTAATATTTTACTTTGAGTTACCAGTAAATACCAGATTGGCAATATGTTCTAACTTCTTTATAATCTTCCTTTGTAACCTCACTGTGGCCACCCTCCATTGTGCCATCTGAAGGACTCCCATCTGGTGGTTTGTAGGAAATTGGCTCCATTTTTTTCCTTCTATTCCATGTCCACACCCTGTGTGTGTGTGTTTATTTTCCTTATTCTAAAACCTCCACTTATTTTCTTCTAACTTGGAAATGGAATCATTCACTGGTATGATTATAGTGCTGAGAAATAGAGAAACTACCCAGTCTTCCCTGTTTTCCAAATCAGTTGGTAAGTTGTGTATGTGAATGTGCATGAAGGCTCTGTGAGAGAGGGCAAGTTTAAGGGCTGAGGCTGTTTATCAGAAAGGCTGTTGGCCTTGAGGTTAAGTGGGAGAGCAAAGGGGTCTGGTTGTCAACTGCTCTCTTGTATCTCGGATAACGTGCAGTTTCCCCTGTAGTTGTTAATGAGGAGTGGCTTGTCATGACAGTGATTTTGAAGGCTTAGCCAATGGTGTCTTTAGCATTACAGGCAAGTCTGAACAGCAGTAATGTGTCTAACGGGGAAACCCTGCGGAAGGTGGAAAGGGGTTCGCGCATTGTCACTGTCGTACCCCAGGACACAAAGCTGGTATTACAGGTAAGCTGATTTTTTGGCTATGTTTCTGATTGTCATTACAGTCAGCGCTGAACAGCTCTTACAGTTTGTATTGTAGGCTCTGTTATCGTTTGCAATAATTTATTCTAAGCCTTTTCTTGCTAGCTTCTCTGTTAGCTTTATGCAGAGGGGTGTTCATATAGGCTCTTCCTACGAAGGCTAATACGGAAGCTTTCCTGGAAAGGGAAGCTAAATACTGAGCACATCTGGACTCTGCTAAGGTCTGGATTCCAGTGTCGTGGTAGTTCACTCTGAGGTGTTGTGGTAGTTCGCTTTGAAGTTAGGTGAAGTTGTGTACCCTGGGTACTTAAGTGTTTTCTATTTACTTTAAAAATTGTTATTTTGATTTATTTATTTTAAGATGCCAAGGGGAAACTTGGAAGTTGTTCATCACCGAGCCCTGGTTTTAGCTCAGATTCGAAAGTGGTTGGACAAGTAAGTACTGTGTACGTGACTAGGTAGCTTGTTATGACTTAGTGTATGTGAAGATGATAAGTATTCTTTTAAAGTGTTTAAAACTTAAAAGTCTGAAAAACCTTCATTACAGATGTCAACCAGGTTATCAGAGCATTTTTTATTCACACTTTCATTTTCATACCATACGGTATTTGTAGCAGAAAGAATCGTGAAGCTCATCATGTAAGTCAGGGCTTCCGAGCCTCAGGGGATCCAGGTGGGCTTTACATGGCCTGTGAGCCTGGGGACGTCGTGCACCAAACCGTGGCTGTGTGCTTATCTAGGCAGAAGGCCCAAGACTTTCAGAGTTACGGGGGACCCGTGACCCCAAAGTACCTGAGGCACTGTTACAGAGGCACCTTTCCCTTGCCTGAATCCACGTGGGCGAAACTGGATTATTTCTTTAAAAAGGAAGTAGCCCTAAGTTCCATGATGGTTTTTCTTTCGTGTGTATGTGGGGATGTTGTCCTCAGCCTGCCACGATGACTAGATCATACCTTTTAGGAAAGCAAATGAACTTGGTACCCTGTTTTTTATTCTGTGGTTTTAGAGTGGAAGTACATTAGCAGTTACTTGGCACTTGGGGTGTAATCTAATTAGAAATGGTTCGTGTCATAATGAAAGCATGCTGGGTCCAGGGATCTTAGTTTTTGTGAAATGCCTTTTCTGTCCATTCTCTTCACAGGCTTATGTTTAAAGAAGCATTTGAATGCATGAGAAAACTGAGAATTAATCTCAATCTGCTTCATGATCATAACCCAAAGGTAACTTCCTATATCTGCTGTTGACCCTGGCTTACCTTAGACTTGAGCTATTGCGATCTGACCTAAAATGTTTTGCCCTTTTTTTTTTGGTTAGGTGTTTCTTGAAAATGTGGAGACCTTCATAAAACAGATAGATTCTGTAAATCATATTAATTTGTTTTTCACAGAATTGAGGTAAGTATTTTAAATAATTCACAAGTATTATATGCATCATTTTATTTTCTAGTTAAGGAAATCAGATAGCTAGAGGAGAAAAATTAGTGTTTAGTATTTTTTTATCACTGTAACTTTTGAATGCCATGTGTAGTGGGTTTTTGCTTTTTCTCTTTTTCAAAAAACAGTCAATTTAAAACTAAAACTTTAAAGTATATAGGTCAGAATATTATTTAACTTTGTTTTTAGGGGGACATATAACATTATTTGTTTTTTCTTGAGATTAAAATAAAATGGTCTCTTCTTATGTCTGCATTGATGTTTTCTCCAACTTTTTAATGAGAAATTTTAAACATAGAGTTGAGAGAGCTGTCACACGAGCATCCTATACCTCGATCCAGATTCTAAAATTCATATTTTTGTATACTTGCTTTACCACTATTTACCATCTGTCCATTTATCATCTATTTTTAGAAAAATTTCAAGGTAATTATAAGTATTAGTCCACATTATCTCTCAGTATTTCACTTTGCATAACATTATCTAAAGTGCATTGTTTGGGTACGGGGTCCCCTCCGCAGGCCTTATTTATAGTGAAATGCACAGATCAGTGAGTGTACCATTCAGTTAGTTTTGACAAATATTATACTTCGTATACCCGAACCCCTTCTAAAAGAACATTTTCTTCCTCTCAAAAAGCTCCCCTCAGTCCCTTCTCAGTTAGTCCCTGCCCCCTAGGTAACCACTTCTTGGAGTTTTTCACCATAGATGAATTCTACATGTTCAGGAACTTTATAAAAATAGATTAATAGAGTATTTAATTTTCTGTGTAAATAAAGCTTCTTTCTCTTAGTGTATATTTTGCATGTATCACGAGTTCATCTTATTTATCACACAATAGTACACCATTGTATAAATATACTACAGTTTATTTGTTCATTCCCGTGTTGATGGACACCTGGACTCTACCTAGTTTGGAGTTACCTAGATAAAACATTGGAATATTACTGTACAAGTCTTTCATTTCTCAATAAGTTTCTCTATTTTTTTTACCTTATATGAATATTTTTATAATTAAACTGTTTTCCAAAAGCTATTTTTATTTATTATCTCCTCAGTACACCAGGGTTTATGTTAGTAGTTTGAGCGCGGTTAGTGACCCTTTAATACATACTTGTTCTCAGGGAAGAAGATGTCACAAAGACCATGTATCCTCCACCAGTTCCCAGCACTGCCCAGCTGTCCAGGGGTCCCGAGGGGAGGAAAGTAGACCTCATCTGTGATGCTATGAGAGCAGCCATGGAGAGCATAAACCCTCACAAGTACGCATGCCAGCATTAGCTGGCGTCTTTTGACTAACAGGCGTGTAGTTGTCCTTACTCGGCTTGTTCATTCTCCTCATTCTTGTGGTGGTCTTTGCTTATTACCTCAGGTACTGCCTGTCGATACTCACCTCTCACGTGAAGAAATCAACCCCAGAGCTGGAAATTGTGCTGCAGAAGGTCCATGAGCTTCAAGGTAGAGATATGGTCAGAGACAAGGTTAACGGGGCCTCGACTGCTGCCAGTCTTCCAGTCTTTGGGTGACCACAGTGACCAGGACCAGGGCCGCGCACCTGTTTCACGTGCGGCCTTTGGGTTGCCGATTTAAGATCTGTGTCATTTTTTTGAGTGCTACCCTACAAAGCATGTACAAAAGAGTCAAAAGTACATATCTGCTAGAAAATTTGTTACGTTGTCTTTTTGGTTATGTTGTTAGGTGTGTCGGTTTTTCCCCAGATGATTTTGTTCTGTTTTCTCACACACTGACAGGAAATGCTCCCCCTGTTCCTGATACTGTGAGTGCTGAAGAGGCCTTGAAGTATTTGCTGCTGCTGGTAGACGTGAATGAATTATATGACCATTCTCTTGGGACCTATGACTTTGATTTGGTTCTCATGGTAGCTGAGAAGTCACAGAAGGTATGTGGAGTCGCTACTTTGCTGTCTTTTCGGTTCTCGTTTAGGCAACCGTGGTAGCATGAATCCCCGCTCCTGATCATGCAGTGTCCTGCTCTGTTGTTTTGTGAGGACACACCTGGAAGCAGATCTGTGAGTCTCCGCGGCCCACGCTTCCAGCACCATTCTCTGTCTTAGTTCTGTGGTTATCAAAGTATTTGGACCACTATGTTGAGAAAGTGAAATAAAATTACTTGGTTATTGTTAAGATTACAGGCGTATGTGTTAACAAAGTCTCCTCTTATAAAGAAACATAACAAATGCTTTGTATTCCAATTCAGGTTCCTAGCTTGTGGCTGTTTTTTCCAGTGGAAATTAGGAACATGGAGAATAAGAAGATTCGGGGCCTCTCGGCCCTCCTTAGCAAGCTACAGTCAGAGAGTTCGAGCACCACTGCTTTGCACGTTTTGTATCTATTTTACAGGCTCAGTTTCATCCCGGGCCGTTCCTTTCTTCGCTCTTGCCAGAGTGAGCTTTCCAAAAAGGAAAATTTGATCCTTTATTTTTCTGTTTAAAACCTTTCTTGGGCTCCCCATTGCTTCATAATAAAGTTCAGAAGCTGTAATGTTACTTAACACCCTTCCGTTATCTGTTCCCTGCAACACTCTGTTCTCATCTCTTGTTATCCCTTTTCTCTGCCTGCCAAGGAAGGGTGGCAGTGCTCTTGTTGCCCCAGTCACCACATACCTCTGCAGGCAACTCTACTTCTGCCTCCCCTGGACCCCTGGGCTTCCACCCCCCTCACCCTTCCCATTCACCTGGCTAATTCTCACTCACCTCGGTCAGAGGATGCCAAGGTGGCATCTTCCCAGGAAGCCATTCTTGCCTCCCCGCCCACGTCCAGGGACTGGAGGAGATGGCCCTCTGTGCTTCCACTACACCCAGTCCCTACCCCTGCACACCGGCCTGTCTCTTCCAGACTGTACCTGTCCTGAGGTTAAGGGTCACATGGAATTCTTTGTCCATAACAGTCTTACTAAATGTTTGTTGATTGAATGCTTAGGCCCATAGTTATCCCCTGCATCACGTGCATGAAGACTTGTTCACAGAGTCTCTTGGGTTTTTTCCTAGTTGTTCTTATGTGTATTCATCCTGTCTGCCAGTGAAATAGAATTAAGAAGAGGAAGCATCTCTTCTTTGGGAAGAAAACCGTTTTCTTACAGGGCATGGCCCAGAGCTGCAGGTGATTGGGGCCAGCCAAAGCTGGCTGGCAGTGCCTCCAGGTTTTGTGTCCCATTCAGTATCAGTTTGCCTTTGCAAATGGAGGGCTCGATCGTCATGGGAACAGCTCAGAGCCCAGTGGCTTGCACTTTCAGGGGAAACCAGGACACATTTGCTGAGTATCTTACAGATTAGAACCTTGTTTTCCTTATTAGCCTATGAAGTAGGTGGCTGTTGTGAGACTTAGGTGAGAGGTAGTCATTATTCCTAATGAAAACTAGTAACTCTCATATGTTAAAACTTTTTCACCAAAAGCTGTATAATGTAGTTTGATTTTTATATATTACATAAAAAATAATATAGAGCCCTGGCCAGGTAGCTCAGTTGGTTACAGTGTCACCCCGATACACCAAGATTGCATGTTCGATCGCCAGTTGCGGCATATAACTAAAATCAGCCAATGAGTGCGTAAATAAGTGGGGCAACAAATCATTGTTTCTCTCTCTTCTCTCTCTCGAAGCAATAAGTAAAAAAAATAATAATAATATACAGGTTCCTGCACAAATAGAGCCCCTTTTTTATTACAAAATCTTATTACAAAATCATAAGCATGTAATTCTGTAGCATAACAATATCACACTCAAGCACACGCTATGACATCTTAGGTGAAATGTTCAACTTAAAAGTATAAATTATTACACCCATATTATTACCCTAACAACCACACTCAAGCAGACGTTACTTCTGGCAGACCCTGTATTTATATGATGTGTAGTCTTAAAATTATGTAGGTTTGGACTTACTGCTATAATTATTTATTTATATTTTTATAAGCAAATATCACAAGCAATAAAGTTCTCCTATTTATAATTTTTCTTTTTTAGGATCCCAAAGAATATCTTCCGTTTCTTAATACACTTAAGAAAATGGAAACTAATTATCAGCGATTCACCATAGACAAATATTTGAAACGGTATGAGAAAGCCATTGGCCACCTCAGCAAATGTGGTAAGTATGAGGATTAGTGTGTTTATTTCTGCTTCAAATTTTCTTTGGACTGAGGCAGGCTGTAAATTAAAATGTTAATTTAGATGTAGACTGATTTCAATTTCCACTCCTGAAAACGTTAACAATTACGTACATGCACCTTATTTTAGGTGTCCTGAGAAGCAGTGGGCAAAGCGAATGTCTTTAAAGAACTGAGGCGCTCCACAGCTAAGAAAACAGAGCAGGTCGTTTTGGGGTTAAGAATGACCACCTCCTAAATTCACTTCAGTGTTTCAAAGACAAAACTGGCTGATAGTGCCCTCTTCTCATGGTGTTGGCAAACACCTGGGGGAAACCTGGCTTGTCTGGAACATGATACCAGCGCCCACCGGTGGTGCCCTGAAAGCCACAGTTTCAGTCGTCACAGTTTCAGTGCCAGTCTCCCTGACCTGTGCTGGAGCCTCTGGCTTCGGGAGGTGTGATTCTTTCCTGAGGGCTGAGATGGGACAAGGGAGGGTCAGTCACCTGGGGTGCTTGTTAAGCATTCGGCTTCTGGCTTCCTTAGAGAATCTGATTCAGTCGGGTTGGGTCAGACTCAGGTGTGTGTATGTTTAATAAGCTCCCCAGGTGACTCTTACCAAGCAGGCTGAGCGAATGGGGCTGGATCGTCATTTATCAGGGGTAGTGAAAAAAAATTTTGTAAGTAGAACTGTAATCCCAACCAGTGCTGCTAAGACCTCAGAATCCGCAGTGGTGTCCATTAGAATTCCGTTCCTGGATTCCGTTCTCTGGATCCTCTGATGGTGCAGGCCTTA